>VYZP01051379.1:13448-33384 GCA_013400635.1 Hypocryptadius cinnamomeus | reverse complement strand
TCAAGTTATAGTGCAAAAATTATGAGATCATTTAAAAAAGCAAGAGGACTTAAGAGAGAAAATCAGAAGGATGAATATAATGCATATGGTCTTTAAGGATAAACCACGAAGGAGCAATTAAGGAGCAAAATACATATAAAAGAGAAATCATATATATACAAAAGAAAGAATCCAACTGAATTCTTGGCACTGGACTCCTTTCAGTCCAAAGGGTGCCTGCCCATAACATACCTATTCTTTCAGACAGTAATGATGAGGAACTATAGGAGTTTGTTGTGTCAACAGAAAATGTTGGAACAAGCTGAAAGAATAAAGGACAGTAAGTCATCAACTCTGAAGTGTGAGAGAAGTCATAGAGAAATATTCAAAATAAGGAAAAGGCAGCATTATTTAACAGGTTTTCCCCTCTGCCTCTAATACAGGGTTATTCAATTAAAATGGTAAACTACAATTACAGAATATAGAAGTGAATCCTTATTTTTGCACAGCATCTAGCAAAGATTAGGCATTTTCAGAGATATTGCTACTATCAGAGCTTTGCAACAGCTCTTCATACAGCTATATTATGGTCACAGTTATCGTTTTCATGTTAAAAATTACAGAAAATATTAGTGCTATAAACCTCTGAACTGATCTATTAATGGCTATTGTTAAAGGATATTGGACTAAGCAAGCTATTGGTCTGCCTTTTGGGACAATTCCTTAATGTTTAAATTATCACTCATCTTGTGTGTCATGTTGATAATTCTTAATGTCAACTATATAAAAAAATAAAAAATAATTCAGAAATAACAACATAATGTTGTAAAACCATAAAGAGCAAATAAGATTAGAAAAGCCATTTCCTTTACTGGGATTTGTGAGCTAAAGGTTAACTTCCAATTAGAGTTTAAAAGGAAGAACTTTTATTCTGCGTTGGTTGAGGCTTTTAGCAAATCACATTTATATGTGCAGAACATTTGTATATTCCCTAATAACTTGCCATTACATTAAAGGCTGTAAGCTTGCCACCAGAACTTGTACAACCAATCTGGACACAAGATATGCAATGATAAGATTTGTTAATATTGCATTATCAGATTCTGTTGCTTTTCTGTTGATAGCAATTATGTCACCGTTCAGTTACCAGGTAAATCCTGTGTGCCAGCCTTGTATTGTTATGTATAAATTATATTCAGTAGGGGAAGATTAATTCCTATGTCACATTTATATTGTAGCAAAACAGCAATAATAATATTGTATTAAAAATAACATAAAGGAAAAAGATAAATAGTGCAAAACAATAACCAACATATTTAAATAATAGCAGACCCAGGGGATTAAGTGATACTTTGCATTTTTATAGAGCTTTCAATATAAGGATCTCAAAACACTTCACAAACATTAGCAAAATAAGCCTCCCAACACTCTTTAGGTAGGGAAATATTATTATCCTCATTTTACAGATGAATAAGCTTCTTTATGAGGAAGATAAAGCCAAGTGAAGTTCCCAAAGCCACAAAGCATGTCAGAAGCAGAATTACTAGATAGGCTCCGTGCTTAGATTACACAGAGACCTTGACAGATAGAAAAGAATTCACATATTCTCTTGAAAGCCAGGTCACATGTTATGCAGCCATCATCTTAATGAGAATTACAAACATAAAAAAGCCAGGTTTTCCTTTCTGAAGTCAAAACTAGACTTTAGTGAGACCCTCCCATCAGGCTGCCCGCAGACTGCCCATGGAGACTAAAAGCAAAGCATCACTCACTGTTTGCTTCACAGACCTGGGGATCCTAGCTGGAATCCACTAAAGGCTTTTCCCACACGGTCCACTCTTCTTTAATCTGACTCACATCAACCCAAATTCCATTTCCATCAACCTGCAGATTTTTTTCCTGTTTTCAATTGATAAAATGTCTTTTTTTGTCTGTAAGTGATGTATAATTCTGCGTGAGTACAAGCAGGCCATGAAGAAGATTTTTTTGTTCTGTATATGTCCTTCATTTAGCTCTTTGGTTGTTACCAAAATGTATTTCACATGTTTAACTACAGTGTGATTCACTGTGAAATATGGGGGAAAACTGATGTAGTAGACAAGACAGGAAGTAGACAGTTCATGTCAGATATCAAGAGGCCAATTCTGACAAAGCAGTTGCACAGGAAAATCTAGAGTTATCTCAGGTTTTCACAGCTGTAACAAACTGCAGAACCTGACTGCTGGCATAAAAAAAAAGGTAATAAAATTGCTAAGAATTAAGCAAAAGCATTCAGATCCAAGTTTTAGGGGTTTTTATTTCATAGTAAATGAAAAGTGAGAAGAGGCAGATGGAGTAGGCCCATTTTAGGAAGAAATAATGCCCTTCCCTTCCACTTATTTCTGACTGCTGCTGATCCTACTGTCATTGCTGCCCAGTCATTCTCAAGGCAGAAGCTTCACCAGTGCCATCAGAAGGAATGCTCAAGCACAGAGTCTGATTTTTGGGTTGTGCTCNTTTACAGAAGAAAAGAAGCAGGAGCAGTACCATCAGTAGAGATTTATATTTCCGAAATTGTGAAGAATTATCTCATAAAATTTTCCATATAAACTTGAATGAATGAACAAATGAATATATGTATATGTACTGAAAACAAGCTCAGGTTCATGTTAAAAGAAGGAAATTGAGAAACCCTAATTTTGGTGATGAATAGGAAGTTTCAAAGAAAATCTTCCTGCTGCATCTACAATGCTCATTTAAACTTGCAATATCTTCTCTGGTCACAAGGTTTGATTCTGCCCATCAACACCCACTGCAATACTCAGCATCTGTGAGNGAATGCTCAAGCACAGAGTCTGATTTTTGGGTTGTGCTCTGCAGAGCCAGGAATTGGACTTGATGATCCTTGTGAGTCCCGTTCAACTTAGAATATTCTATGATTTATACATACATACATACATATATATACACACACATTATGTACCTATGGGATATCTGAGCTTTCCAAGCAGGGTTGCAGCAGCTTCAAATCCCCTTCTCTGATGACAAACCTCTCTTTTCCCAGCAGGACAAGCCTGCTGCTTCCACATACAGATGCAGAGGAACTTCAGAAACGCTTCTCCCTAGGAAATGTGCTCATGTCAGCTGTTCACACCAGGAAGTGATTTCTTGCAGGAGATTTAAGCAAATCTATCAAACCTCATTANTCATAAAGATTCTCCCAAGTCAGGGTTAGAAAATACTGTTCAGCCCTCAAGGCAACCAGTGTGAGAAGCTCTCTAACGTTGTAGAAAAAATCTGTAATCCCGAGGAATTGTCATGTCCGTTTCAGATCCAACAGGAAAATATTGGGATTAAAACCTCAGAATGAGATTTTCAGATGGGTGAAAGTAGCTGGATTCATCTTTTCAGTGGGAATTTTTCTAAAAGGGTCATTCCTAGTGCTTCACAGTGAACTCTGTCTCCAGCATGACACTAACACACTAACACAACATGACTCTAGCTGATGATGGTACCCTGACCCCAGCTCACAACTGGATTGGAGTGCAAACAAACACAGAAGAAACAAAAGGAAAAGCTTGTTCTGATTTTGTTGAATTAAGTGAAAAGAGGACCAAATAACCAAATAATAAAGGTTGTAACAATTGTAGCTGGATAATGGCAGTTGAGCAGAAGGAATGGAAAAAAGTAACATTGAAAGGAGTAAGAAATGAAAGTGTTTCAACTAGAACCAGTAGTTCAATCACACTGAATTTAAGAATTAAGACAACTTAATGTCTTTTATTACCTTTAAAATAGAAATATAAACCCACAAAAACAGAAAAATGAAAAATATATAAATATGTATATGTATGCATATATATGTGTATGTATATAATAAATACAGATGCTAGATAAATAGCTATAGTGATAAAAATGGAAGAAAAAATTAATTTGTAGTCAAGAACAAATGCAATCTACCAGATTAAGAGTAGTTCTTCACTGGCAAATGGTTTCACCTAACGTTCCCAGAAATAGAGTTTCAAGAGTTCAATGAAACTTGATTGTTTCTTTTGCTATTCGAATCTCTTAGTGCTTTGTGTGCACGTGTTGGGTATGTGGCTTATTTTCCAGACAGAAAACATTTTCCTAACTTGTTTAGGAAAAATGACTGAAAATGCGTGGCTTTAACAAAGATGGGGAAAAGGATGTTGGACCATCTGTTTATACATTTTTGTGCTTATTTTGCACCTGCAAAAAACAACCCCTCTGTTCCCACGCTTGCCCAAAAAAGAACCAGCCCATAAACAAACAACAGGCTTACACGTGGAAGAGTTAAAAATTGACATAAAGTCTCCTAATAGTCTCTGCAAACTGACAGCAAATGACTTGCAAAGATTTCAGATCCAGGAGGAAACCTCCAGCTGCATCTAGACCACATCACTGTTAAACAGGTACCTCATCAGTGCTCAGAAACCATTAGAAATCACCACCATGCAACAAAGACAGAGCACTTAATCAGAAATTCATTAGCTTTACCAAGCAAGTGTGGTCTGGGGAAAAGATGTGCCAGGGACAATCACTAAGAGTGAAGGGCTGAAGAAGATTCACTGATCCAGGCAGAGTTTTTTCCATGTACAGCAGTGAAGTTTCTGATCTAGTTTTATCCAGTCCAAACTCCTGCATTCACTTCACCTAGTGCCTGTTCAGTCATTTTGGCATTTAAAGGAGCAAAGTGTGGGGCAAGGGACAGTATTTATGAGACACCTGAATTATAGTGAGAGGCCAATACAGTTAAAGGAGATCTGAGTCTTCAATAAAGCCAGCACAACCAGCTAAAATTCATTTATGAGTGGCCATTCATCGTGTCTGAAAGAGAAACATTTGAAGACTGTCAATGCCATGTTCACATGGGCCCAAGGGCAGGGAGATGTATAGGTTTTAGGCCTTACCTCAGCTGTAGGAAGTCTTAAATAACACTGACTCTCATAGATTTGGGCTTTTTAATGGCACAGTATTTCATATTTCAGAAAATGCTTTCATCATTTTTTGTTGCACCAAGTCTTATGCTCTACCTACATATAGATGTACGGCTGGGGTGTTTGGCTGTTTTTTATCAGTTAGTTATAAAACTGGCTAATGCAAGCTACCCCACCTCAGTATTTACTACCAGTAGAGAAAGCGTGGGGTCATTATCTGTAGACAACTAACATATTTGGATTAATTGGAGGTAAAAAAATACTCTGAAAAAGAAGACGTGTTAGGACTCTGTGAAGTAAGCTATGTGCAATCAAGATGTGATCACCAAGCTCATGTATTTTACCTTGCCGTAGAACCACATTATTTTGTGTTTGGTGCAACACTACTCAGGCCTGAGAAGAAATGAAAAACAACCCAGACAGGAAAAAAAGATGCTGGTTCTACACTATTTGTGAATTAATTAGCATGCTAAGTAATGATGGAATTTAGCAACTTAAATGACAAACATCCCAGGGCTTCCTTCCCCAAGCATCTGATGTGTACATCCATCCCTAATACAGTTTCATTTTTTCAGCCTCCAAGAAAAACAGGATACAATATGCCTTCTGTCCATGATAAAGTTTCCTAATACAGTACAGTAATGCAATTTACTTTCATACAGCATCCTGCATATAAAATATTACATAACCCTTTATGAGAAGATAATGCATTACAGACTCAGGGACATTACTGTCTTTCAGGAAGAAATTGAAGGATAATGTGGGAAGGGATGGAGGAAATAGAATCTGAGGTACAAAAGTAGTTAAAAAAGAAAGTATTAAATGTACTCTTCTTGTGCCCTTATTATCTGCATGAGACTACAGAGGGCAGGTCAGCGTTGCTGCAGATGTAATGTAACACAAAATGTTGCATGCTCATAGGAAGGAATGGCTCTGATCCCGTGAATTTTTGCTATAAATAGATAAGCAGGATGACAAGGTGAGTCACAGAAGTATCATGTGAATTCCCTGAGATCAAACAGGGAGCTCAAGGTTCAGGAGAGGAATGAACATGAATGTCAAAAGTTCCAGATGGTGCATAGTCAAAAAAAAATCATAGATGGACCAAAATTGCAAACCCAAACACCTTATGTGGTCTGCGGAGACTCACCCTGGATTCAAATTGTTGCATCTCAGAGCCAGAATTGAGCGCTGCAATTTGAAGGCTTAAAGCAGGCAGAGAAACAAGGTCTTTATGCAAACTCCATGCTAAAATAGGAAGATTTTAGATCTGAAAATCAAAATTCCATTCAGGAGAATTTGCTTACTAGTTGAAGCACTGGGGTGCATGTTATTCTTGATTCCCTTGCAGGAAATATGAGTGAGCCAAAGCTGAGGCTGTGGCTAATCTGAAAGCAGACAGATAGGGAGGGGATAGGGATGTTGAGATGCAGCAAGTCTTTGGGGGATTGCAAGGAAAGGAGAGAAATTATGTGCTCACTCCAAATGAGGGGAAGGCACCTCAAACAAGCTGTGTCAATATACTTATAAAGCATAATTATAAAACCTCAAAACTGGGAACAAACCTTGACCAGAGGGCTTAATACTGCTATGGGCCCTGCAAAAGTGTAAATAACTTATTGGAAAAAGAAGTTACCAGGGAATCTGAACTTTCCATTGAGACTCAAGTCTTTGCCACCATTCAGAATTCAATTCAACCTTAAGTGAAAACCAGTTAAGAATATAAAGGATGGGAGAAATACAGGAAATATACAACTATAGTGTGATTGGTTTCACTACCATATGGATACACAAGCCACTGAATATGTATTCCAAGGAGGGAGAGAAGAGATATTGGACACACTGTTCTCCTAGAAATCTACCTCTTCAGTGTGGTCCTTTTTTTCAGAAGCTCAAGGTCTTCTGGAAATTGTGATGATTAAAGCTGGCTTTCTGCCATGACTTCCTGTGTCACCTTGGACAATATATCTAGATGTGCCCAAAGGGTTGGAAGCAGGCAAACAGGAGCTACTCTGCCTCTGCTCTGAGCCTGTGGACATGAGCCAGCTTCCATCTGGGACCCATATGCCCAAGTGTCCCTGTGCTGTCAGAGACCCTCTGCTTCAGGAAGCTCCAGATATTATTTTATCATTCTGACTCCTCCAGCAGAAGTTACTGTCCCAGTAGTAAGGCACATACTTGTGGATAGGCACATACTTGTGTCTTGGCCATCCAGCTCCCATTTCCATATCTCAGTGTATACCCACCTTTGGTGAGGTTGAAGCTAAGATGCTGAACTGTGAAATGGAGCAGCTGATGCACAACCACATCTGCTGAACCAGATGTAGGGGCAGTAATCTCTGGTATAAGTGTAAAGCAGACAGCTGGTGGCAGTAAAGTTTGAAGAGGCCACAACTAGATTCACCCAAGAAAGACTGTCAAAATCCTAATTAGCTCACTCACAATGAACTAATGCAGCAATACGGCTTCTGCACCACAGCTGATTCTGGCTGTACCCATCTGTGTAAACATGCTATAAATCTCTCTTTGATTTTTCCTCCATCTGTGAAATGGGAGCATATGACATTTTTAAAGTGTTTTCTCTCTCTATTTTAGGTCTTCAAGATTGGGCTCTCACTTATTGCAGCCTTGCTCATTACTATAACAGTGGGAGAGATACTTAATAGCTGTCATAGCTGGGCATTCTCATTGAATTCAAAGGCAAAACTGACATTGACTTTAATGGAAATCAGAAAGGACATTCAGAAGCCCATGACTTACTCAGTTTATTAGAACTACATGAATTGTTAATACGATAATGATTCAAAGTGCTGTAAGATTGGGACAGTTTTCAAACATGCAGATTTACCCAAGCCTAATCTCTGGATGTTTACAGATGTCTTATGTGCTTATGAAAATCCAAGTAGTTGTTGTGCTCTTAGGATAGAAGTATATATAGCACAGCCTGCACTTTAAAGAAAGCATAGCTTGCAGAGTCTTATGAACTTTAACCCTCAACCCCTTTCTCATGAAACCTCCCACTTCCCCCTTGCCCCCCCTTCTATCTTCAGAAGTCAAAGATAAGTGGTCAGAAAGGATAAAAACGTGGACTAAAAGCTGAAAAAGAACATCAGAGCTGTGCTGCCTTTCTGTACAGCTGCTGCTGTTTCAGGTAGGGCTAGGGAAAGGTTTGGGGGTGAGGAACAGAGAGATCACAGGATAGCAGCTGGAAATGAGATGCCAAAGCAAAGGGGGAGCAAAGAAATGTGGTTAATTTTTTTTTTGGCATGGATACTGCCTGAAGGAGCATGGGCATATGGAATACTGCTAGATTGAGGCTTAAATTCATCATTTAGAGAAAGAAAGGGAGCTGTGAGCTCCCACTGGAGTGTGAGTGAAAAGTGAGCTGCCAAAGCAAAATGATAGGACAACAGGAGAGTTTTTCCACGTGGCAATTTTGGTCTCAGCCATATTTTTTGTGCCTTTCTAAAGCTCAGGTTTAGGTTAGGTTTACTTTTAAGTTTAAAGCTGAGAGAAGAAAATGAGCCAAGAACTCCACTTGGAGGGAGGTGGCAAAGGGCCTGACAAAAGGAAGAGTAGCCTGTAAAGACCAGAAACTTTGCCTGGGAGACTTTTTCCATTTTCAACTTTTTATTTTTTCAAAGACAACCTTTGCCTGGGAGAGGGAGCTTGTACCAGCAGGTGGAATGCAGCTGAGAAGGGGATTCAAACAGAACAAACAGGTTGCCAAAAGAACTAGTAAGGAGATGTGGGGAGGGAAGTATCTGAGCACATGTTTTAGGACCCAGTCTAATGGCTAGTGGTGTTAGTGGTGGAGGAAAGAGATAACTGAGAAATCCAATTGCCGTGGGATTGGAAAGCAGTTGCCAAAATAAAGGGTAGGATGAAGAGAAAATTCTTCTGTGAGAAATATTTTGTGCAGGCGCACTCTAGGAAGCTTTGTGTAAGGCTCAGCCTATAGTTAGGATTAGAGCTAAGGTTGCCATCAGATTTGAGAGGAAGAGAGCTCTAGCTGGAGTGTGACTGCCAAAGGAAAGCACAGGCTGCAAGGAGAATGTTTTTGCAAGAAATTTCCGGCTATGTGTATTGTTAGTGGTAGGGTTAGGACTGGTAGAAAGAAAACCAAAAGCAGCAGCAGCAGGGGATTAGAAATGAGATAGAAAAGGTGGAGTAGAGAGAGAACTTGTTGGCATGAATGTCTTGGTGTGGCTGCCAGCTTGGGGCTAGGTCCAAGGCTCAGACTAAGGAGAGCTGAGAGCTCCAGATGGATGGGGGCTGGCAAGGGTTTGTCAAGGATAGGCTGTGGTGCAAAGAGACCTTGATGTGAGAACTTTTTCATCGTAACACTGGCTGGAGCCCCTTGTTTTAGGCTCAACATCTACCTAAAGCTTGTACTAGGTTAGAGAAAGCCATCTTTTATATGCAAGAACTATTTCTTCATGGAAACTAGCTTTTCCTTGTAAATTTGAGCTCAATGTTTATACTGATGTCATATTTCAATTAAACAAAAAATATGTTTAAAAAAGTAAAGGAAATATGGATTTACTATTAGCATCATTAGATCTTTTAGGCCATGGAGCCCTATTCTCTTTCCTACAAGTATGAGCCATTTACCCTGTTATTTTGGAGAGACACAAACTTATAATAAGTACTCAAAATTTTATTTTTATTTCTTTGTCTGCTGTGCTGGTTTTGCCAGGTGCAGTGTTGATTTTCTCTACAGTAGCTAGTATGTGTCTGTGTTTTGGATTTTTGCTGGAAATAGAGATGGCCTTGTTATTGCTGAGCAGGGCTGATATATCATCAAGGCCTTTTCTATCCCTCACTCCACCCATTGGCTGGGGAGCACAAGGAGTTGGGAGGGGACAGCTGACCCCAGCTGACCCAAGGGGTATCCCGCATGTTGTGGCATCCTGCTCAGTGTATAAAGCTGTGGGAAAAAAGAAGGAAAGTGGGGACATTCAGAGTGATGGTGGCATTTGTCTTCCCAAGTCACCATTACATGTGATGGAGCTCTGCTGTCCTGGGGATGGCTGAACAGCTGCGTGCTCATGGGAAGTGGTGAATGAATTCCTTGTTTTGGTTTGCATGTACCTTACCTTTTAAAGTGTCTTTATCTCCACCCATTTGCTTTTCCACTTTTACCTCTCCTCCATCCCACTTCTGAGGGTGCAAGCAAGAGGCTGCTTGGCTGCTGGCTGGGGTTCAACCACAACACTAAAAGTGTTACTATTGTAAAACAGCAAGCAGAAAATTCTTTTCACAGAATCACAGAATCACTGGGTTGGAAAAGACCTTCAAAATCATTGAGTCCAACCTAACACCTCAACTAAACCATGGCACTGAGTGCCACATCCAGTCTTTTTTTAAACATATCCAGGGATGGTGACTCCATCACCTCCCCGGGCAGACCATTCCAGAACTTTATCCCTCTTTCCATAAAAAATTTTTTTCTAATATCCAACCTTTATTTCCCTTGATGCAACTTGAGACTGTGTCCTCTGGTTCTGTCAGTTGCTGCCTGGAGAAAGAGACCAACTCCACCTGACAACAACCACCTTTCAGGGAGCTGTAGAGTGATAAGGGCACCCCTGAGTCTCCTTTTCTCCAGGCTGAACACCCCCAGCTCCGTCAGTCGTTCCTCACAGGATTTGTGTTCCCAGCCCCTCACCAGCCTTGTTGCCTCCTCTGGACGCGCTCAAACATCTCCATGTCCTTCCCAAACTGAGGGGCCAGAACTGGACACAGCACTCCAGGTGTGACCTCACCAGTGCTGAGTACAGGGGAAGAATGACCTCCCTGCTCCTGTTGTCCACACCATTCCTGCTGCAGGCCAGGAGCCACTGGCCTTCTTGGCCCCCAGGGCACACTGCTGGCTCGTGTTCAGCTGGCTGTCACCAGCACCCCCAGGTCCCTTTCTGCCTGGGCACTCTCCAGCTACACTGGCCCCAGCCTATAGTGCTGCAGGGGGTTATTGTGGCCAAAATGCAGGACCGGGCACTTGGACTTCTTAAACTTCATCTTATTGTACTCTGCCCATCCATCCAACCATTCCAGATCTCTCTACAGAGCCCTCCTACCTCCCAACGGATTAACACATGCTCCCAGCTTAGTGTCATTCACAAATTTATTAATGAAAGACTGAATCCTTCATCCATGTCGTCAATAAAAATATTGAACAGGACTGTCCCCAGCACAGAGCCCTGAGGAACATCACTGGTGACTGGCTGCCAGCTGGATGCAGCATCATGCCCCGCCACTCTCTGGGCCAGACATCCAGCCAGTTCTGAACCCAGCAAAGAGTGCTCCTATCCAAGCTGTGGGTTGCAGTTTTTCCAGGAGTATGCTGCGGGAAACAGTGTCTAAGGCCTTGCTGAAGTCCAAATAGACACACCCACAGCCTTTCCTGCATGCTCCAGGCAGGTCATGTGGTCATAAAAGGAGACCACATTGGTCAAACATGACCTACCCCTCTGTCCTGGGGTGACTATCATGCTTCTATCCCCAGTCATCTGTTCCATTTATGCTGTATACTAAGTTCTTCACCTCTAAGACTGGTTCTGAGAGCAAAGCGGGGGAGAGAAAAAGTGCAGAATTTGTTATCAGAAACTGCACATGCTCTCCTGGAATGTGTGGTCTGCGGATGGACAGACAGTGGGACAGAGTTCTTCTTTTCTTTTAGTTAGTTTTTAACTAGCTGAGGCAGAGAAATTCCTTGGACTGTGTTTTTTCTTTTTCTTGGAACTGTTTAAGCCTTCTCTGGACTGAAAACCCAGAAGAGCATCAGGAGCTCACGCCTGTGGCCCATAGGGCCGGGCCTGGGCCGTGGCATTTCCAGCACCGGAGGGACTGATAAGAGACTGAGTGAGCTGAGCTACAACCCACTAAAAAGACTTTCTGAGTTTGTCATCTCTTCAGATTGGCAAGAGGTTTTATTGTTTAATATTCTTCATTTTTTCTGTTGGTGAATTCTTTTCCTGTTAAATAAACAAGTTTTTTCCACTTTTCTCCAAGGAAATCTTTTTCCTGAACCAGTGGGAGGAGGGGCCTCTTAAATCTGCTTTCTAGAGGAATCCCTTTGGAGGCTTTCTCCCAAGATTGCCCTAAACCAGGACACCCTCCTAAACCCTTGCTGGCTGGGTCTGATACCCTGGCCATCCTGTAAGTGCTGCATGATGACACTCAATATAAACTGCTCCATTACCTTACTGGGCACTGAGGTCAGGCTGACCAGCCTATAATTTCCAGGGCCCTCCTTCCCACCCTATTTATGAATGGCCATCCCATTGGCCATCTTCCAGCCATCTGGAACCTCACCAGTGAGCCAGGACTCTTTACGCCAATTAGTGAAGAAATAAAGAGTATTGGACAATATTGTATGACTCCTATGTAGTAAAGAAAAATAAAAATCCCTGGCCTGATTCAACAAAGGAAAACCCCTGCAACTTACTCCCATTTATAGATTAGCTAAAAATTAATTTTATATATTTGTTACAGAACTATTTAGAGATGAGTGATAAGAAATCTAAAAAAAATCCACTCCACTCTAATACAGATTAATCAAAAAAGTTTAGCTTGCTTCCTTTCATCACATTTATGACTTATTGTTTTGTCTCCTTTTTTTTCCCTCACTTAGCATGTGAGGCCTGAAAAATCACACTCGGTGTGACCTACCCTGTAAGGTAGAACAGCATTTCCTTCCTTTTATGAAAAAAAGTCAAGGCTAGGAGGAAGCCAAGATAGTTGTGGTTACAAGGCTTCAAAGCACATGCTTCCAACTCAGTTTCTAATTTCAAACCTTTCTTAGATGTGGCCTGGGACTTTCAACTGCTCATTTCACTCCTTGGTTTTACAGTTTAGCTTTCTGGAAGATTAGACAGCCACCTTAATTACAGTCTCCTGCTATTATGAGTCAACATCAATATGTGCAGCACAGTAGGTAGTACCACGATGGTGAATGTTCCATGTGGGTATGGAGCAGGCTGGTGATGCGAATGGGAATGGGAAGGGACAGAACTCCTACTACTGTGATTGCTGGACCATTTTCACAAACATGTTGGTATAAACTCCAACATGGCTTAAAGTTTCAAACAGAGAGGTGGTCTCTCTTTAATCAAATGTTTCTACACTGCTAGGACATTCTGCTTGAAAGAAACATCTACTTCTTATTTATTAATTACACCTTTCTTCTAATCTGAATGAGGCCTTGAGTTCACACTCTGGTTCAGGCTCTTTTCAGGACACGCAGGCTGAAAGGGATGGAGCTCTGAGATGTGCTCCAGGTTTGTTGTTGCCCTGCCAGGCAGTTGTCATTGGGCTGACAAGTCACCTTCCTGGAGGGGCCCTGATGGATCCTGTGCCAGTCAGATGTACAGGTGATTTACGCTTGGACTGTCTCAAAAAAGTCACCCTAAGCAAAAAGGTGACAAAGGTTTTCTTCACTCAGTGCTGTTGATTTTTCATATTTGCACACCTGCATGAATATTGTAATGATTCTGCAACAGCACTGAACACAGCAATTCAGCTGTCCAACAGTCTCCAGTATATTTACTCCAGGCTGTTGTAGCCAGAATTAAAGTTAGCCTGCCTTTTACTCAGCTCTAATCACTATGTTTATTCTGTAATATTTATTTATATTTGTATCATTTATACATAATTTTGCTTGTATAACCAGCTGTTTTACAGTCAAGAACCTCATTGCTATGAGCTATAAATCCATGCTACTGGCCCTTGGGAAAACTGGTAAATTAAACTTTGTGTGCATAGACTTCAAAATGCTGAAATCTATTATACCTTCCCTTCCCACTGATAAATGACAGTGGGTTTACCTGCTGAGTACTTACTTATGAAAGGTTACTGTTTATTAATACCTCCCTGTATAAATATTAACAGAGCAAACCTATAGGAAAAATATGTGCAGGGTCATCTTTAAATTGCAAAAAGTCAGGCTATTCAGCACAAATGTCCATGTCTCTTTCTATCTGGAGACTTAAAGAGCCTCATCACCATAGTATCCGGAAGGTGCACACAAGTGTGACATGATTAGCATCTGTCATGTGTAGGTCTTTCTATTCCTTCTGCTCTCCCTGGGGAGAACAGTCCAAGGATTTTTTCAAAATATATGGTGTGTACACTGTACTGTGTGTTTATATTAGCAAAGTCAAGGTCAAAGATCTGTACTTCACTCCCATATTTTGCCTCATGTTAAAGATGTAACACAGAAAGCAGTGCTATTTGTGCCAGATATGTATGCTCAGACACTTTGGCATGTTTCTTTAATTGTTCCTATTAAGAATGTGAACTGGGACTGAATAGAAAGTGGTTCAAATGCTTTTTATTTCTTAGCATGCTGAATATGGCTGCTCTCTTCTCATTTCATCTCCTTTTCATGGTACTTAACAGAATAGTAAAGATTTCTGTGGAAAGAAATAAACATTTCAATAGTCTATGGGTCACTGGTATAATAATAAATGTAAAGGTTCCCACACAGCCATTATAGTCTGTTGTGTCAATTTTATTAGGCACCTTTTGTCTGGGAGTTATTGACATGACAGATTGCAACAGCTCTTTTGAACATTTTCTCACATAAAGCAAAACCAGCAAAATTGCTTCAGGTGTCCTTTAGAGGAGGCACTAAACCTAGGATTCTTCTGTCCCTTTCAGCTCTGTCTGAAATTAAAGGTTTGATGACACTTGCTAAATGTATTCGAGGATGACCCTGTCACCTCCAACAGCGTTTTTTCCTTCTCAGTGTCTCTCCTTGCCCCACAGAAGGGACCAAACCTTTGCTGTTGGAGTAGGGCTGTCCTTGGCTGTTTCCATGACTACTCCCTCGGCAGAGGGAAGGATGCAGGGACAGACGCCAGGATTTAAGGAAATAAATATGCTCCCACCTTCACTCACTCTCTGCTGATGTGTTGCCACCTGGCACAAAGGACACTCCCAAGCTCATAGAGCAAAAACAGCTGTGAGATTTGCTCCCTCCTTTTTCCCAGTTCACCAGCTACAGGCACACTAGGACCTTTATCATCTTAATATAATAATCATAATGATCACAAAAAGCTATTTCTATTTAGGAAGGGGACATTTGGTTTTGAGCCCTACTATTCTTCATCAGGGAAACAATTTTGCATTAGGGAAAAAATCCACATTTGCAGAAAATCTCAGCGAGGATCCACAGCACAGGTACGAGAACTCTGAGGACTCCTTAGTCCTGGTAATTTGTAAGAGCTTTGTGACAAAAGCAATTTAACCACCACCTACCAACATTTCAGTGCAGAGGGTACATATTTGCACCCTAGCAGCTGCCACTTTTTCTATAATACTGCCAAGGAGAGGAGCCACAGAGAATGAATCGACCTTGGGCTGTGGCATCACCAACAACTCAGCACAGGCTTCCCCAGTTCTCTGTATTCAGCTCTGTCTCTGTCCTGCTTGTCCTCATAGTGGAAATAGACACTAGAGGTAATGGGGATGCTGTCAAGGTCATCGAGTCCTTTGGTCCAAAGAGCTTGGAGAGAATATGGAGATGTGTGTATGGACAATGTGTGAAGCAATCACCGTATTTTCACCACCTATTCAGGGGGTGCCTGGATAGTGCTTTAGAGACCAGCTTTGATTGTTTTTTTGGCCAGCCTGAGGAATGGAAGGAAAACACCTCCAGGAAGTAGTTTCTGTTTCTTATTTCAATTTCTTGAAGAACTCTGCATTGGGATGTTTCTGAACACCAGATGAACATGAAGCACCAGCATTTTGGCCTTTTATTGTGCATTCTCTTTGGGCCCTTTTGTTTCTGAGATAAGTAGGCCAAACCTGTATGCAGTATTTAAAATGATGATATCACTGAGTAGTATAAGGACATCTTTTCCTTATTGTCCTGTGTTCCTATTCTCAACCATTTCACTTTCTCATTCTCAGTAGGAAGAGAGCAGACATTTTCACTGCCCTGTCCACAGAAACTGAATTCTTCCTCCTGAGAGGGCATGACTAACCCTGAGCTAATCACTGTGCTCAGGCCACTGAACACACCTCTCACAGTGCATTATTGTTTACCTTACCCTTGCCTGCGCTTTGACTTTTGCCTAGCAGGCATGGAAAGCCAGTCCTCAGATGAGAGAAACTGGGGAATCAATGGTCAGGAGACAAGAGATATGTGGTTACATTCTACTCACTGTCTACCATGCAAGTCCTGTGAGTAAAGGAAAGGAGGTGGGGACAGGAAAGCACTGAGTATTCATAAAGTAGAGAGCAAGTTCAATGGATCAGACACCTTCCCACTTGCCTTGTTTTATAAAGTCTTTGGGTTGCTACCAGCTTTTCTCTTCCACATCGGTGGCAACTTATCCCTGACAACATTTTACAGTCTGCACTTTCATGCTCCTTTCCCCCCTTCACTATAAAAAGCTCTCTGTAAATTTATGCAAAGACTTTATCATTCACTGAGTCTTAAAAGCAAAAAGAATCTCCCTGTAGGTCATCAAATCCAGGCCCCTGTCAGCTTTGGCATATTAAACAGTGCCTTTAATAGGCTGCTCAATCTCCATATTGGTACTAATGGGTTCTTCTGCTTCACTGGCTCTTATCAGGGAGCTGTTGTTGCAGGTTCATACCCGTGAATAGGTGAGGAACATTCTCACTGCCTAGCCATGTTCAGTCTCAGCTGGGTGATACACAGATCTGCACACCCAGTTGCCATTCAGCTTCCCTGCCAACAAGACAGGAGGAAGGGGTTTGGATTAATTTAAGGAGTTCAAGTGCCCTGAGCAATGGCAGTGCTCTATGTGCTCTGCTGGTCAGACACTTCTGTGCCCGTGTCTAATTCCAGGCCTTTCTAATCTGTCCATATAGGTAGCTTTAGGGGTCATCACTAAAACAACAGCAGAGCCAGAAAATGATACTTCTGAACCATGGTACGGAGTTTGTATCTGTCCATAAAAGGATTACAAAGATTGACATAGTCCTGACCTCTAGTTCCTAAAAAGTGTGAAATAAATAATAATTCTATGTGCTAAATTTCAAGGAGTGCAGCACATAGGGAGTGTAAGGGCATCCAGTAGTGTATATTTTCACTGTGCAGTGAGAGCATTGCTGAACTCTTCCAGGCTCCTTGAGCTCCCCAGGCAGCATAGCAACAAAGGGACAGAGTTTGTGTCAGGAACTGGACTTCAGTGATATTTGTGGTTCCCTTCCAAGTCAGGACACTCCATGATTCTATGATATAATCCTTGGTCTTTTGCTACAGAAAACATCTGTGATTTTTCTTTGTCTTTTTCTAGTGAGGGACAGATGGAGGTGAGGGACGGACTGAAATCAGGGTTCCCTAACATTTAGAAAGGTCAACAGGAGAGAGAAGGAAGGATAGAATAAGGAGAGGAAATAAGAATAATTAATGCCTAATGCAGTTCCCTTTCCAAAGACCAGGCAGCAAGGGCAGCTATGACAGCTGTAACATTTCCATTTCCTCCTGCTCTAAGTAGTGCCACTGGGGTAGGTGAAGGACAGCAGTGGTCTTGGAAACACTGCAGCATGTAAATTCAGTTAGCATGACTCCAAAAAAAACCAGCAGTGAGCTACAAGGGCAACGAGTGAGATGTCACAGGCAGCCAGCACAGACACAAAGAGGCAGCAGATTTTTGTGCATGATATTTTTGAGCTGGCATTTTCAGTCACATTTCCCTTATGAATAAAATGGTAGGATGTGCTGAGAAGAAAAAGACTGCAACAAAGAAGCAGAAAGCAACCTGTCGACTGTGCAAGGACTGAAAAGCAAAACTGCAGGCTCCTGCCATCACCTTTAACACACACAAACCCTGTTGTAGGTCTGGCATTGAAGTAAGCCTCTCCCTCTTCCCCACTCCCTCAATTTCCAGCTCAAGAGAAACAAAACTACGCTTTGGGCAAGGGTGGGATATTAGTGGGAGGAATGAAAAAATGCAGGAGTGGATTGACCTATTGTGAATTTGCTAACTTTCTCACATACTTGTGTCCAGCCCAGCTCTCATTTCCCTTCACACACAGAGGATAAAAGTAGGCCCCCAAGACAGGGCAAGTAAATAAATATCCCTGCTGAAACTCATTTTTCTCCAATAACCATGAAGAAAGTTTGTAGTAAGTATCTCAGACTTTCATGTTCAAATTTTAATTATTTGGTACTCAAAAGAAAAAAATCTGAACCCAGAAACAAAAACAAAAAAATGTAGAAGCCATCCACTCCTTGCATTGTCACAGCTGAAACACGGTTCCTTTGACTCATTCCCAATCTCACTTACAATGAATATTAACTTATGAGAGGAATATGATAGCAAAGAAAGGAAGCAGGAAAGTCATATGTCAGACCAGCTGAACCTTATCACTGGAGTAACCACAGGGTATAAGCAGTTCTACAGGAAAAAAAAAAAACAAACCAAGACAATTCATATGTGCACCATGTGCACAGCAGAAAGAAAAGAGAAGAGAAAAAAAAAAAAGAAAAAAAATAAGAAAAATTAAAAAAGAAAAAGAAAAAAAGGAAATGAAGGAGAGGAAGGAAGACAGGAAGAAACAAAAAAGTTATGTGTTTTAATATAGGCATCCAATTCTGTCTAAACTGGGGGTCTTATCCTCCACAGCATAGATTCATGTGTATTCATTTACACTTAAGCTAAGGGAAATCCTGAATAAGGATTAGAGAAAACTGGGTTCACTCACTATATCAAAAGGACATTTGCTGGGTGTCTATGAACAAGCTGTGTGATCTTCTCTCTGTGTGACTTATTTTCTCTCCTAGAAATAGTGATGTGAATTCTGATACAAACACTATAAAAATTTTGAATAATGCTTGCCTATTTCTGTAGTGATAGCATTCTGCACCCTGTATATACTGTTTCTGCATAAGAATAAATAAATAACCAGTTATATGGCTCTAAAACTTGTACCACACATTACTCATTGTGAAATAATTTAATGGCCTTCGATAGCACAAAGAAAAAAGGGTTCCAGTCTGCAACAAGTGTATTCACAAACCAGGTCTTCTCCTTGGAGCTCTTTTACCAAGAATATCATCAGATTCTTACGTAAATATTTTGAGGAGTTCCTTGTAAAGGCTTGAGGACAGGAAGATAAATATGTGGTTGATATACTCTTAATCTCAAGAGAGTGGTAGAAACACCTCAAACAAAAGTGTATCTGCTTTCTTTCCTTAAGGCAAAACACTCAAAGATGTGAACAAAGGCAAAGAAGGGCAATGACACCCTAACTCTCAAGTTCCCACTGCAACAGCCTAAATTCCGTGAATCATCCTATCAGTCACCATAGAGCAGACAATGCAGTTCCTCTCAATGCAAAAATCCAGTGTCCACACAAATCAAGCAAAGGGCAAAGCCCCAAACCAAGCACAGAGTCAGATGAAAAGTAAAACAGAATGTGGCTTTGTGATTGCATATCAACCTTCTAAAATTTCAAGTTTAGGAGAAAGCAACAATTGATATAAAACAACAATTAATAATTCATTTAAGAAAAAAAAAAACAAACAGGAAACAACCTGCAGAAGCTCAGCCAAGCTGGAAATTCCACATCTGATGCAACATCCTTCAGTGTTACAATGCTGCTCAAGACCCTAATGTGCAGATACACACTAATGGAAAAACTTGTGGATTGCTTAGATCCAAATAGGGGAAATGACTGATTTCCTCTCCCCTTCCTCCAAACTATGCAGTGCATAGGAATGCAGCATCCTGCTTCTTGACTGAAATTCCCAGAAACTGTGCTGTCTATAAATAAAAAGCCTGGTCATTTTCTCAAGAGGGCTAGGCATGCAGATGTTCCCTGTGTCACAGCATCACATCATGTGAGGGTTAGGCTTGATTCCTTTTCTTTAACTTTAGAGCCCAGGAAGGGGAAACACAGAAACTTAAGGAAAAAAGTAAAAGCAAAACCAAACCAAACCAAACAAACCAACCAAAATTCCTCTGCAAAACCACCCAAAGAAACTAAAACATGAAAAGGAAAAAAAAAAAAAAAAAAAAAAAAAAAAAAAAAAAAAA
>VYZP01051379.1:0-13440 GCA_013400635.1 Hypocryptadius cinnamomeus | reverse complement strand
AAAAAAAAAAAAAAAAAAGAAGAAAAAAAAAAAATAAAAGAAAAGAAAGAAGAAAAAAAAAAAAACTCCTTCCAATTGCATTTGATCCCTCCTGAATTTGAATATCATCCATCTGGCAAGCCATGGCTGGAACCAAGGTTCCACTGGACACAGCCGAAAGGGAAAAAGCATCTCTTGAGCAGTTCTCAATAGTTCCTTTCTACTGCTAACAAAGATGTTCAAAAGTGAGAAAAAAGAATTGTGATCTCTTTAAAGGCTGCCAAGGAAGATGCAGGAGATGTGGGGGTTTTCAGGTGTGTCTGATGTGTATCGGGAGAAAACCTTAATTATGGATTTTGCTACATTGTAGGGATAGCAAGATGGGCTTTCTATTGAAGGATTGCTGCTACCCAAGTTGAGCTTAGACTGCTAGTAGTCAAAGAATTAGTGTGAGTTTACTCAAAAGGAGAGGATAAACAGGGCTGAGGATTAAAGATCCTTCTCCATGTGGAGGGTCCACTGAGAGGATATATCAAATGGGTGGGACAGCAAATTAAAAAACAGATTATCCCCCTTGTGAGAAGGGACAATCATAACTCCTTGGAACTGGGATATGTGTGATGCAGTAAAGGATTTAGGGATTTTAATGACTAGTGTCTTTGGTCTGATATAAACTTAGGTCAAATGAGATAATGACTGCTTACCTTAGCACAGATTAGCTCAGTTGGAGCACGGTGATAATAATGCCAAGGTTGGGGGTTCAGTCTCTCATTTACTTAAGAGTTGCACTTGATGATCCTTCTGGGTCCTTTCCAACTCAGAATATTCTACGATTTTGTGATCTTTAATTATGTTTATGCTCCTAAAAAGCTGCATTAAAGCTAGTGTAGGAAATACTGTTTTCTTCCCCATTAAAACCAACAAACTGTAATTTTTTCACTCCAGTTCTGAACATGTGCACAAGTACTATAAGAAGTAAATCTTAACAGCTTGTTACCAAAAGTTACTTTGACTTAGCAGGAGCAAATGAAGGAGAGCTATCAGAGTGTTCTTTTCAGGGCCAGATTGTTCTCCTCCACGTTCTTAAATATGTTGGTCTCCTTGCCCACAAAGTATCTCATTCATATCCACATTTGGAAGCCTTGACTGAGTGCCCACCTTACACAACACTTAACACTTATTGGATAACTAAAGAATTATATCATGCATATTCCACAGTGTCCTTACAGGCAATGCTGTCAAATATTAACTTGCCAAATGTCCTACAAAACAGCTTCACAGCTGTCTTTCAAGCACACTCTCTGCTTCAACTTCCTCGTTATCTACTCTACAAACCTTTCCAACACAACTCATTAATTCATTACAAGGTTAACTGCTCTTGTTACTTCATTAACTGAAACTACATGATTTTTCTTGTGCTTTAATAGAAGAGTTAATTTAACAATTTAATGCAATTTATTTCATTCATAATCATAGACCAAAAGTATTCCTATGACTATTAAATCTAAAATATTTTCAGTAAGGCTGATCAAAATTATTTTCTGTTTGCACAGTCTACTGCAAAAAGCTTTACTATAAACAACCAATATTTTAGTATAGTCAATGTAGGAATAATAGTTGACCTACAACAGCCAGTGGAGGAAAATATTAGAGGTGAAAGGGGATTAGAGAGATCTGGCTCTGTTGAATTGGGCCTTGTTGTTAAATTCATCAGATGTTTCAGAGAGAACCTACCCCTATTTGCCTGCAAGAAAGTATTACAGCAAGCCTTTTTTCTTTGCCTTTGTAATATGAGATACTCTGGTGATAGTGTTCACTTTATAGACAATATAAACCTGGGGATATCTGAAATCAGTGAAGTTTTATGTGCAGCAAACAGAACTAATATCATATGGAGTTCTTGGTTTTCTGCCCAGAGTTCTTCAGGTATGTGGCAACCCCAGGAACCAACATCAGCAATAAAATTTCATGATGTAAAACTCATGGGAATATATCCTCTATTGCTGTAAGCTGGCAAAGCTCCATTTAAATCACTACAACAAGAGAAAATTTGACCCAAGGACTAGCAGGAACATACAATAACCCTCTCCAAGGATTCCTAGAAAAAAGATTTCTATTAAAAGAATTCACAAAATAAAAAGCAAGGTTTCATTTCAACCTCAGAAAAAAAGTCTCAAATGAAGAAATGAAAACCCCCTCTAAGGTAAAGCTGCAGAGAACATATTTGATCTCTGTGGCCAAGGTGGACTTGACCTATGCATTTATGTCCTGAGTTGGGGAAATTTAAAACTGAAGGAAGGAGAATGGCAATCATAGTACATTTCTGGGGGTTATTAGTACATTCCCCTGACAGCTTCTACCAGTTCTGTGTCTATGGGGACCTTGGAGCTGCTTAAATGCTCTTCCCACTGCTGTTCAAAGGGCTGCTTTTAAAAATACTCTTTAAGCTGGCAATTTATACTGTAAAGAGGGATTCAAGGCCAAAAATGCATTCACAGAGTAAGAACTTGAAGCAATAATGTTGTCTGACCCCTTGGTTGCCACCATTAGATGCTGTTGTTTAATGCACACTGAGTGCTTTATTTTGGGCTGGCTTGGCATCCAGCAAAGAACATTTGCAATGGTTATTAACCCCGTGTTCTACACTTCCACTGCAGTAAATATTTTTGGTAGATATTATATAATGGTAATGATACATTGTGGATGTAAATTTTTCTTGGGAGCTGACCTCTTACTCGATTAAACAAGTGGTAGGAGGTTATTTGCATGTGCTGTTTCAAGATCATCTTCCTCTTCTAATTCTGTGTGAGAGATTGTTTCCTCTCCTACAGTGAAGGATATTAGGGAGCAGATAATTTAGATTCAAGGTCATCATCCTTCAAAGCAAGTTGCCTGAGCTACTGCAAGTAATCCTTGACATGCAAGGGAATTGCTTAATATGAGTAAGATTGCAAAATCAGGTCATGACTGGACTGATGATGTTGGGAAACATGAGGTATTTCCTTCCCTTAAATGACCTTGTGGGATATTACACACCCAACCTTAACCAAGAATGCAACTGAGGAACTAGCATCAATTTTCAAAACTAGGCTTCCACTTAATGGTACAGGCTGTGGAAAATGCTACTACTTGCAGGCAGGATTAATTACACTAAATAAAGGAACTGTCTAGTTACTGTTCATGCCAAACAACATGACATACTCACCTGTGAATTTTCCCAGCCTGGGATAACCACAGTGTTTAAGCAACTCTTTGTTGCATTGCATGAGAATGTGAAAATGAGTCATGGAGAAAACCTACTGAGAACCTTGATTGAAAAGAAACCCAACAAAAATCACAGTACATTCCATGACTGGTGATATATTACATGCAACACAAACTTCATTAGAGCCTCGTATAACCTGAGGGCTGTAATCTCTGTTCAGGTGAATGGCCTGAGCTATATATATTACATGAATATGCATCAATCCTTTGAGGTCTACAGTATTCATCTTAATTAAAGCAAAAAAAAATGTTTGTAAGTCAGCTCATCATGTGCTGATCATGCTGTTCCAAACTGCAGAACTCCATGTCAGAGCTGTATGCTTTGTACATATACAAAGTATTCTTAATTTCTCAAATTGTATCCTTTAAATGTAATTTTTCTCAAATTGTATCCTTTAAATGCAATTTGTTAATTCGGCTATGAAGCCTGCTGGATCACGATTGTCTCTCCTCCTGCCCCATTGCAATGCTCCATGTCTGGCCACCTCTGGTGGGATTTTTGCAGTGCCTGTTTCCAGCCAGCGCAGCCCTGTCCTGACCCACAGACAATTCCCCACAGCTTGTGCTGAGCCATTAGCAGCACAAACTTTTCTCCTGAGCTACCCAACTTTATTCCTGCAGCTCAAGTGCTCCTCAATTGTACAGTAGTGTGCAAAAAGCTAATTCTGAGATCTATCACATGGCACAACAAATAACACAGACGGAATGTGGAGGCAATGTCTGGTGGCAGGCTTCCCAGCTCACGTCCGCCTCTCTCCCGACATACAGGGAGGCTCATCCTTTGCTAACAGAACTGGATTACTTATATTTTCCTCACAAAAGTGAAGCAGGATTATTAATAAATCTACAGCGTCTCTCAGCTGGCAGAGAACTTGTATCCTAATTGCAATGCCTCCTTGCATATGGTCTGAAGTGCTGGGGTAGTGAAAGGCTTACGCCTCTTTGTGTGTGTTTTGCAGTGCCAGGGAATTTCTCTGCAGCCCAATTGCAGCTCAGTGTGCACAGGCTGCCTGCGTGCAGCCCCGAGCGAGGCAGCTCGTCTTGAAAGCAGCCTTGGATCACACGGGGACTGCTACACCCCTCTGCATCACTGGCCCCAGGCTTGCATAGAGAACAGGCCCTTGCTTTGGTGACATCAGAACCTCTCCCTTTGCTGTTTAGAATCCAGCCCAGCAATTCCTCCTGTGTACAATTCCCATGGCTCTCCTTGACTTGTCATTGCGTTAATTGGCTCCAATCTCTCTCTATTCAAAACTTCTGTCCTATTAGGACCAAGATTTGCTGTTTTCTTGCTGAAGTCCTGATTTTACAATATCTTTACTTGTGGCATTCCCACTGAAATTCATATGGATAAATCTGAAATCTAGTTGTTCCTCAGACTTTGCATGAAGCACAACTAAATATATAAAACACATATCCACAAATGAAATTATCGGTTTTTTATTCAAAAAAAAGTAACCACCTGTCCACACTATTGGTGCTCAGCCAGAAATTTCCTCACAGGTGCAAAAGCATGTGTCATAAATAATTGTTTAATTATGTTAAATTCCATGCATCAGAAGTGTTAGTATAATACATATATTTTTACCAAGAGAACTAATACTGAACACTTGATTTTTCATTGAGAGTGGGAGCACAGTAGGAAAAAAAAAGGAGAATGGAATTTCATTAAATTAACAGTGACTTAAATCAATAGTATCTCTTTGACTACAGATATTTTTTGAATGAAAGTTTCACACTGTATTTTAGTTATTTTAGTTATATCCATGAGAGAAGAGGTCGAGAATTTTAGGTCTGAATTTTTAATATCACATCCTATTGTTTCAAGACTACAGCTCAACATTTGACGTGTTTTGAAAGAATAGCATGAAATTATCTTAAAATGAAATGAGTGTAATTGCAAAGTGCTAAGCACTCTCCTAATGCACTTGTTGAATATACTATGCCAGCATAAAATATGTCATGATTGATAAAATTTAGAACATGCTTCAGTAATTTCACGCAACTCTTAAGAGCAGGATAGAATAAAAGATCTTCTGTGCACCTTTCTTGCTGCAGTTATAAATGTTTCATTGTTACTTTGGGAGACTAGATTGATCTGGAGTATTTTAATTCTTTTTGCATCAGCAGTGCTAGAGTAGATAGGGAATTTAGGCAAGTTAAAAATAAATGGTAATATTCTCAGATAGTGTAAATCAGCACTGAGCTCAATACAATCACGTCACTTTACACTGGATAAAAATCTAAGGACACAGGTGCTAAATCACAGCACCTTCCTGCCCAATTAGCTGCTCTGCCTGCAGATAGACAAGATCACCCTTGCTTTGCTGCTGTGAGAAACAATTTGACTCCCCTTGGCACATTTTTGTTTTACTCACTAATTTGAGAATAGAAGCAATGAAATTATTTCACTATAACACTTCATGGAGAAAAACATTAATCTAAAATTTCCTTTGATGCATGAGGGTATAGAACAGCAAATGGCACAGCAGCTGAGCTGGAGGTGAAATGTTGGAGCTTTGTGGCCAGAGGTTGGTGATGAAGAGGAGCACAGCCAGGGCTCTCCTGCCAGGCACCTGCAGGAGCAGGAGCTGCAAGGGGAAGCTCTGTTGCTCCTCTCTGCAATACAATCTCTGCTGTGTCCATAGCACACAGTTTTCAAACACAACAGGGTTTGAAATGAAGTCTAATGAGCCACACTGTCCTAATTAAGGACATCCTTTCCACACACCTTAGAGTTGGTGGTGCCATGTTCTCAAGCCAGCATCCAAATATGAATGCATGGAGGAATATGAGAAAAACCCATATTTATAAAATGAACCTGAGTAAAGCGACATCTAGATTGGATTGCCAATTATTTAGTTTGGTTTCTCCAATGTTTTCAAGCAAAATGTATTTGCAAACAATACACTTATCAATGCAATAAATCAATATATATATATGGATTCCTTACCACAACTATCAATAGTCTTCAAGACATGCAATTTTATCTTGTTTGATTACATCCAGGGAAAAAGTTGTACTGACCATCCATTGTTCAGTCAGATAAAAACAGGACATCTCTAGAAATTGAAGTCTACCTGTAAGGTTTTTAATTTTTATAAATGCAAATAGCATCAAATGTCACCAGCATCTTGCACATCAGGAAAACTGCAGAACTGTAGAAAAGTTCATAGTAGACTGGACCTCTAGAAGTCATCTAGTCCAGGGCATTTTCCAGCTGAGTTTTGGAAGTCTAAGGATGGATTCAGTGATTTCCTGGCAGCCAGTACCGGTGCTTAACCAGTCACACTTTTTTCCATTTATAATAATAATGAGTAATTTCATTCTCCTACATTCAGAGGTTCTCGGAAGTGGAATCTAAAGCCAAAGATCTCTGCTCCAACCTCTGAAGCAAATACTGGTTGTAAAATTTCACCCATTTACTCCAGTCTTAGTGTCAAAATTTTATTTCATAGAATCATCCCTTTCAAAAGGAGATCCAGTCTTTATCTGCAGACATCAAAGTTCCCCCTGGTTTCCTTGGCAAATTGCTCCAACAGCTAATCTTCCTCTTTCTTAAAACTGCATGTCTTACTTCTCATTTGAATTTGTCTGATTCCCTCTTCTAACTACTGGTGTCTTTCATTTCCCCCACCTCTAAATTAAAAGGCTATTTAGTTTTCATCATTTGCCCGTGCCCTGTGATTGTATGACTTAGAGGCACTCTCTGCTATACAGGAGTGGCTACGACTGCCTTTTAATAATATGAACAAAAAACACTGAGGAAAATGATCTCTGGAAAACAAGGGGTTATTTTTTTATTTCTGTCTTGTTCACCTGCCAAGTGTAAGAGAAATTATTTGGGGTTTTTTTAGGTGCTGTAAACAAGCTTCCTTTCAGGGTGCATTTTGTTCAATTAAACAGGCTATCATTGTGGTATCTCTAAAGGTGTGGCATCTATCTTTACATCTTCCCTATTTTTTCAATTGCTATTTTAACATATGGTTGCTGTAACTGTAACAAATTAGTTTTACTAGACAACAAGGAAAAAATGTGTCCCTTCTCCCCCTCATTCCTATTTATCAGCCAAGGATAAACCTTTACAAGCCTTTTATTATTTCTTTCCTCATTTTTTTTTCTTTTTTAGCACATTATTCCATTGTTTTGCATTCTTATCATTGCTTGAAAAATTACTTCCACAGTATATTAAATCTACTTATTTTAAATATATGGTCTACCATTTTTATTCCTAGAAAGTAGTTGTTTAATTTGCTATTTTAAAATGCATGTGTGTGAAAGGCAATTCTCCCTTCATCAATTAATTATTATTTACTTTTCTTTCCAATGTTGCTCCATTAATTTATTTCTCAGTACTGACTTTATTTACTCCCAGATTGTGAACTGAAATGTTAAACACTACTGGGCAACACATGGACACCTATCAAACACGATTAGAGCATTCAATTATCATTCTGGAGGTCTGGGCAGTGAGGAGTTAACATGTGGCTATGCCTCAAACAACAGTGGCCACTCAAGTGGGCAAGTTAGACTAGGATGTGGCTGGAACAGAGCCTGTATGGAGGCAGGGCAGCACCTTTGTGGGGCTGACCTTCCTGTTCTGATCCACAAGACAGAACAGGCTCAGGAACGGGGTCGGGGAGCAGGCGAGACCAGTAGAAGGGTGCCAAGAATACCAAAAGACCCTCAAGGCCCCTCAAACCACTTCCACAAAGGTCCAGAAGAACAGACTGCACATGCTCACTCATTTGCATGAAGAACAAGAAACTTAATCTCAGGGTGGGGAAAATTTAGCTATGCAAAGGAGCCTCACAAAGGGCAGGTGGTGCCCTGTCACCTGGATCAACGCTGGACCCAGGACTGGTGATCCTTCCTCTCCTGTCTGATCTCACTGCAACTTCCTCTTTCTTCCCTCTTTTCTTTTTTCTTTATTATTAGAAAACAAGGGAAAACATATACTAATTGCCATGCTGAATATGCAGTTTGCTAATAAAATTTTGGGAGAATTTTTTTTTCTGGACCTTTCCAGCCTTTGCCATTCTTTTTCAATTATGGGCATCTATGAATCTTGGGTGCTCCCTCCTGTGTAAGAGTGGGATGCTACACCCATAGATGACTATTATTTGAGACTTGCCAGTTAATTAGTGGTTAACTCATTTAAAGCATGATTTATCTGAAATTAAAGTATGCCATGGAACTAAGTCAAAGTATATATCCATGGGCCAAAATTACCATTGAATATCAGATAGGAGCAATCATACTAAAGACTAATAATGATGAGCTTATAAATATGTATAGCCACATTATTATTATTATTTTGGAGCATTTCATTCTGCTGCTCTGAGAAAAATCAGTTCCCTGCTTTACTTTCAGATGATTGACAGTTCAAGGGTCACACATTGGTCTGTTTCTCTTCCTAAAGGAGGAAATCTAATTTTAGTCTGAAAGAGACTTAAAAAATCCTAGAGCAAGAGGTCATCCAGCTTTATTAACTGCTCTTTGGGTTAAAATCTTTGATGGAGAACTATGAATTCGGAGGTGCAAAAAAAGATTCTTGTAAAATGTTGATGCCTACCCAGATAGCATGTTAGATCTTAAGAGCACCAAAAGTCATGTGAAAATAAAATGCACTGGTTTTATCAGAGAGACTTTCAGGCAGCAGGAGGAAGGGGAAGGAACTTATTCTTGTGAGCTCACAATACATGGCTCCAGAAATACTGCTTTTGTTACCCACTCTCAAATACAGAAGGCAAGGAAGGAATTCCTAGAAATCAAAACTGTATTAGAAAAATTTTCAAGTGTACAAAGTCAGCAATCAACCCCTATAGAAACAAAATGGAGCCATATAAAAATACAAAAATACAAAAATATAAATGCATAGGCAGAAGCTACTGATCCTTTACTGTTATAAGTGCACGTGGGGTTTTGTGGTCGCAGTGAAGAAACCAGCAACACACATCATCCCAGAACAACAGACGTGTAGGCAGCCATGTACAAAGCTTACTGGAGTTTTTGGAAGGATTTTGGCTTCAGATGGTTTAGACTACTTCTGCATGGTCTGTAAAATTCCATTGACCTGCACCTCTTACACAGAAGTTCACAACCTGACATCCTCACAAAACCAAGCCATTGAATTGCGCCTGAGATCCTGACCTTGCTAACACACTAATGTGAATGTGGATTCTGAAACAAAACTAAAATATTTCATGAGTATCCCTCCCTAATTTCAGCAGCCTGGTGGCTAAAGGATACTTTTAAGATAGGAGAGGCTTAAATTAAAATCTAATATTTTTCTGATTTCAGATATAGATATTTAGGGGTTAAACAAACATGGAGAAAACAACTCAGCAGACTAGCGAAATAAAATTCCAATCTCTCTTTCAATTAGAATTTTCCTAATTTATATTGAATGGAGCAATACTAGTTGAATACTGGATTTCAACATCATTCCAGAATTCTTCAAGGAGAGTGATGTTTTTTCTGAACTGTGGAAAACATTGGTGCAATTTCTTGCACCAAAGTGGGTTTCAGAGATATATGAACATGGATCTCACACATACCAAAAGAGAGTATCACTTCTGCTCTTTGCAAGAAAAGGTGAAGTTGACTGATGAAACTAATTCTGAGAGTCATTTGTAGCTGCAAATCCAAAATGGGAAAAAGGGTTTTCCTCTAACCCTGTGTTCGTTTAACAACCTTTGATGGCAGAGCAGAAGTCTGAACATTTCTTTGTCATTTCCTACTGTTTAATACTTCACACAAAGCACTGCCTTCCTTGAACCCTATTTTTAGGTGTCTTCTTCTGCCCATAAATTATGGATAGAGCTCTGATTTCACTAGGGAGAAGGCCACCTGAAAAAATGTCCCCAATCTTTTTAGACTTCATCATTTTTCCTCCTTCAACTTACTTCACTTTAACAATAACTCTAAAAGGACTACAGACTGAGATACAAATGCAGAATAAATTGATGCATCTACTGAGCTACCCTGTTTCACATTAGCTGAAAATAGAACTCCAGTCTGGAAGGGACAGTCCAGTATCATAGAATCAGACAATGTTGGAGGATAATACTATGAACTAAAGCAGGGCCAAAGGCCTTGCAAATATTGTGTGAATTAAGTCTGTAAAATAAATTAACCTATAAAATAAATTAACCTATAAAATATATAAACTGTGGTTAGGTGTTAATTTTTGCTTGTTGTTTGTTTTTTTAATGAGAATTAGATCTTCAGCACGTAGTTACTGTCATGTTTGAAGATGTGCTGATTTAAACAAGGCAAAGAAAACATGATTTTTAAAATAATTTTCCCTTCTTAGCTGTTCCATCTTTCAGCGGAAATGGACAATAAGCAGTAATTTCACTGAAAGGGTGAAAAATCATGAGAATTTAAAGCGGATTCTTCATGCATTATGTAGAAATTTTACTGTTGATATTTACGTCATGTTTTCACATTCTTCTCAAGGGAAATAAAAACATATTCTTTTACAATAACTATAAAAGAATTTAAAAGCATGTTCTTTTACTCTTTAAAGGTTGAAAATGTCAACCTTTAAAATTGACAATATATTGCAAGCACAGTTCTGGGAGGAGAAAATGAAATTTCCTAAGGGTGAGTTTGTCAGTGGCAGGGCCAAATCAGCAAAAGCTGACTAATTTTTATCAAATGAATCTGGTATCAGATTAAGGAAAAATAACATGTGGAGAAAGAAAGGTATGCAGTATGTATTTTTACTCACCCATACATTAATTACCCATTGTCTTAAATCCTACTTACGGTCAGCTGACTCATTTGACTCACCAATAAAAATAAAATATGATGAAACTACTGAGGTACCACATAGTGACTCATTTCATATCTTTAGCCACCTGAATTCTCAAATATGAAATGTTTTTCTGTGTTGTTTAAGTCAATATTAATGTTTCTTTTTATTTCAAATCTACTTTTCTTGTAAAAGTCAATGACAGTGAGCTACTGAACTTAAAATGCAATGTATACATATATATTCAGGCAGATAGATAGGTCTTATAACATTAACTACCCAAGAGTGAGATTTTTGAAGAAAATGTGTTAGGAGTGAGTACAAGGAAGGACATGAACATGTACAAAGTGGTGTGTTGTGGTTTTAGGTGACTGGTTGAAACCAGACCCTGGTTTATGAACATATTGCCTGTACCACATACATATGGAGGACTGAGGACCTGCATGCTGAATCCCAAACCAGAGACCTACAGCTGCCTTCCTCAGCTGGTGAGGATGATGCCCTGCTGCCATTTCTGCCAAACACTGCCCAGGAGGGTGCCTGGCAGTGGGGGTGAGCCTAAGTCTCCAGGGCTGGTGGTCTGAGCACAGAGCTCTGATGTGTGCACCTCCTGCTCCTCAAAGAAAGCCCAAATTTGTGTTTGTACACAGCTTAGTCTCTGTGTGTATGAGATGTGCTCTGAAACTGCTGTAGTGATGGCACAGTGCAGAGGATCTGGGTGGACTAACACTGAGATCAAAAGTAAGCTCACAGATGTTTTTCAAGAGCAATCCTTTGGCAGCTATGCCTTCTCCAGAAAACAATATGTCTGTTTATTTTATGTGTGGCCCAAGTTCTGTCTTGATGAAGAATTGATGAAGATGGTAGATGTTACACAGGCAGGCAGGATCACATCCTACTATCATGTCAGTTTTACACAGTTCTGACTCCACTGACTTTGATGCAGACATCCGCAAATTTAAATTGACATCAGAGGAAAGAGTCCATGATATTTCTAAGGAGCTAATGTCCTCAGACAGTTGGTTTTATGCTCATCTGACATATTATTCACATAGGTTTTATCATGGTTAGATTTAAAACTGAAGTTGTAACATCATTTTAGAACAAATACGCGTTTCTGTGCTTTACCCTGTAGGTCTAGGAGCTGTGAGTGACAAAATACTTTTGCTTACCAGAAATATAAGTTTCTGTAGGCAGCTATTTCTCATAACAATGCAAAAAAGAAATCTGGGTCACTTCAGTAATTTTCTTCCATTAATAGTTAATGTGAGTTATTGCCATTGAAAGTATTCTAAAAGCAGGAATTTTAATTTTTTTCTGCATTTACAAGCAAATAAACAAAAGAAGTATTTTTAGTCAAAATAGTTAGGAAATCCATAATTTAAAAAAAAAAACCCAAAACATAAGTTTGTCATGAATTTTTTTGTATGCAAACATGCTGCTTCTGATTTTTATGAAAAACCAAGATTTTAATACAAAGCTCTTTCCCCAAAATATCTGCTTTAAGAAAAACCATGGTTTCCTGTACTGTAAAAAGAGCAGGGGGGAAGAAGGATTCTTTAATGTATGTACGAGCAATTTCAAACCTAGTAAGTTGAAGGAAAGTGATTGTGACAAGAGAAAACTTTGAAATCTAGTTGCTCCTGCTGTTCCTGTTAGATTCCTTGCCACCTGCTTTTGCTGAATCAACATTTCTAGAAAGCTGGACCAGATTCAGCACAGTGGGGCACAGGTAGGCCAATTTAATTCCCTCTTTCCTAAGCAGCTCTGACTATTTGATATTCTTTGTTTTCAAGCCTTAAAGACAAATATACAACTTTTGTGCAATTCCTTCTTACTGTAGTCTGTCATTAGGAATCCCCAGTAAAGAAGCTGGGACTGCCAAGATCGCTGTGGAAACACTGGTGCAGTAGTGGTGCAGATGATGAAACACTGTGTTACAGGAACGTTCATGTGGACTGGCACATGTGTATTTGCCAGAGTGGCAAACATCCACTGTGGGGTGGTGTGAAGGCAAATGCAGGCGCAGAGATGGGGGAGCAGGGCTGAGGGCTCCTGGGAGTCACCCCCTGCTGCCAAGGGACAGCTTCTGAGCCTGCCCAGCTGCAGCAGCACAGCCCCATGCCCAGGGCTTGTCCTCCTGCCCACTGCTCCCCTGCAGGAGTGTGACCACCAACAAATGTTGTTTTCAGGGACACCACTGTCCCATTCTTCCCCGTCCTGAGGATGAGGAAGGAGCTGCTTCCACACTGCGCTTCTGCCTTCATACCCCACAGGACCCACATTTCCATAATATTCCTACACGGCAAAGGGGAGGTGAGGAAGAACTTTCCTATGTAGATAGTAGGGCTGTTTGATGTTTTTAATACAGTGTTAATTGATTGTTATTGCTGGTTGTATCTGTGTCCTGTCAACTCCCCCCTGCTCCCCCACCA
>VYZP01051377.1:0-17076 GCA_013400635.1 Hypocryptadius cinnamomeus | reverse complement strand
CTCTCCTGGAGCCCCTTCAGGCACTGCAAGGAGGTCTAAGATGTGCCTGGAGCCTCCTCTTCTCCAGGTGAACACCCCCAGCTCTCCCAGCCTGGCTCCAGAGGGGCTTCAGCCCTGGGAGTATCTCCTTGACCTCCCCTGGGCTCTCTCCATCAGCTCCATGTCCCTCCTGTGCTGGGGCAGCTCTGCAGGTGGGGTCTCACCTGAGCTCAGGGGCACAGGGGCAGAATCCCCCTCCCCTGCTGCCCAGGCTGGGGGCTCAGCCCAGGGCAGGGGGTTCAGGGCTGGGGCAGCTCCAGCTCTCACCCCCAGCACCCCCAATTCCTTCTCCAGAAGCTGCTCGTAATCCATTCTCTGCCCAGCCTGGATTTGTGCCTGGGATTGCCCCACCCAGGTGTAGCACCAGCACTTGGCCTTGTTGAACTTCATCTGACCACTCAAAAGCAAAGTAAGAAAATACGAACAGGTTTAGGCTGTTAACACCTGCCTACAGTGAAAAGGAAGGTGAAAAATTGGAGAAAGACTTTGTAAATTCCCTTGTCTTATCTTTTCTCACTGGTATCAAAAAGAAACATTCTTAGACTGAGATCCATATACAGAGAGGTTTATGTCCGGATTTTCAAAGATTTTGAAGAAATCTTTGTTTGGAGTTTTGCTTCTTAAGTAGCTATGGAAAGGCAAGCTAAAGCACAATGGTTTTGATGCTGAGCAGCTCCTCTGTTCCTCTAATCCCACCCTGGAAGTGCTAGAGCATGCAGCAAGTCCTGGGAAAACTTTAGTACTGGATGTTTCCAAGCAGAAGAGATGGAGCTCTCTGCCTGAGAAGGGCTCTTGCACTGCAACACCTCAGAGCACTGAGCAAACACGAGGTGAGTACAGGCAGCTCTTGTCACTGATTCCCCTAATCAGAGCAGATGGCCATTGCCATTATCTCATTACTGCTAATTAAGGGATGGAGGAGAGCTTGTCTTGCCACAAATTGAAAGTAATGAGCATGAGTAAGATGGTGGATATGTATCATGTAATGATTCATGTAGTGATATAGAATACAGTCAAAATATGTGGAATATATAAAAGAAACCCTGAAGCTTTTCTAATTTATGGATTTTGTTTTCTTATGCAAGCGCGGGAAAAAAAGAAGGGTTAGCCAAATTGTGTTAGAGTTCCTTTATTCATCTTCAGAGCTAAGGGACCTAACCCAGATCTCTCATGCCTTTGGGTTCTATATACACTCTTCCTTGTGTAAAAAAAAAAAAAATTGCCTGTGCTTTGCTTCGCTGTTCCTATTGATGTATAATGATAATGTAGTACATCATTGAGCTTTCCTAATGTTTTTTTCTATACATTCTACTTGTTCAGCCAATTGATTCTTTAGCAGCTTTAATCTTCTCAATCCCAAATGCTAGCTGATCTATAAAAGCCAAGAATTGGAAAGTGGTGGTGGGGTTTTCATGACTGCAATAAATTAGCTGTGAGCAACTAATTTAGTTCAGAAAATGTAAATGCATCAGCAACACTCTGAACTGCTGAAGTGTTGTCCACTGAAACCAGGGGAAAGACTGTTATTGATTGGGGCAGGCTTTGGAGCAGGCCTTTAGCAGAGAAAAAAAAAAGTGCAGGGCTGAACTGGAGAAGATAAAGGAACCAGCTAATAGATTTACTTATAATTCCCTTTTTCTGCTAGCCTAAGTGCATGTTCAACCTCTCTATTTCTGTTGTATTTCTAAGTAACGTGATAACTTATACAAAAGACCCGAGGAGGATTGTGCATATCTGAAACTTAGAAGACTTACAGAGAAATGTATTCCAGACAGTACAAAAAACATCCAAAAGTACTATAGTTTGTAAAAACAAACAAACAAACAAACAAACCATCCTTCTCAGCTGTACTTGATAGTTGCCACAAACTTATATTTGAAATCTTTATCAGAGTAAGCTTAATTTGCCAATGGATCTTTTTCTCCTAAAAAGTAGAGCTGTGCAGCTCAGCTCCAGGCATTTCTCAATAAACACACAAGAAAAAAGCTCAGGTGAATATTTGACTGAGAAACATTTTCAAACTATCTGAAGAAATTCAGTATAGGAAGGAAAAAATAAAAAAACATGAGGAAAAAAATAAGTTTGGTTTTCTGGTTAAAATGTGTTCTGAGTAGACAGAACAAAAGGTGTCTAGGGACAAAATAGTTGGTTTTAGTGGTAAACATATTCTAGCACTGTAGATTTCTCTCCCAGTCTACATGTTTATTAGGTGTTTGACAAAGGGAGAATGTGTTTTTCTCTCTATTTGTATTTATCAGCAATTAAATTTAATCATAAAAGGACAGTTTTATGCTTACTGACTACCAAAGCTAATCTTTGTTTTTAAAAACTGTCCTCTTCAAAAGTGACAAAAGGTTAATTTTTTTTTTCAAAGTACATGTCACATATGCATGAAAAGTTAACTGTCAAGACCTTCCTAGGAATTCTTTCAAATTGTCCACTTTATGCTAAAAAGTTCAAAGAGGCTTTCCAGAAGGAACCTTGAGAGATGGGGTTTTAGAATTCTTGGGTAAAAACATTAATGATGTACTAGAGGTTTCATACCCAAAATCATTTGAGAAGATAGTTTGTCTTTATTCTTTAGCATTGCATCTCAAAGGCTGTGTTTTGCAAGACCAGGATCTGAGGGTTTTTTAAGAAAAGGTGAAAATATGTCTGATTTTTTAATTGCACTGAACACCCATATTTAGGGATTGATGCAGAGAACTGGAAAGAAAACCACCAAAACAAAAACTCACAAGAACCCAACCAAACAGTTCTAATAACTCATTGCTCTTTTTGTATCATGATTTTTTGCCTGGTTTTCTTCCTTGGTAAATCCAGCCTACAAAGGATGTCCTTGTCCAACAAAACTATGGTACTGAGAACTGGTTGGAAGCATACTTCAACTTGAAGAAAGCTCATTTTTTAACTTTATCCACTGCCTAATAAATAATGCAATTAGTAAAATAGTTCTAATCTTTTCAGGAAGGAATCATGGCACTAGATGAGATTATCTTCACATCTATTAACTGAAAATTCTTTCCTCATCCAGGCTGGAATTAACCATTTTACAAAAGACATTTTGACCTTATTTTTGTCCGAGTTTAAAGCTGTGTGTTTCTAAACACTGCCAGCACATAAACATTCACCTTTGTAAAATTGCAATCTCTCTTACAACAAGCATTCTATGTCACTTTGCCTGGCAAACTTTGACTTTCTGTCCAAATGATCACATTAATCACTTAATAGTCTTGTGATTACCACTGTAAAAGGATCTGATAGTCATTTCAAAGACTCCCTTCATAAAACTGAGTGAGTGCAGTGGAAGCTGTAAACTGGCCTGGCACATATGCCTGGAAGATGCCTGATTACTTTTTTAATGTTCAGCTCTTCTGTGGCAGGGGAGGACATCCAGCAGGGCTACAACACCTGGAACTGGTTTAATGCTGGAGAGCTTCCATAGAAGTCTCTGGGACCTGTGGCAATCCTTGATGAGGCAGGATTTGTTGGGATTTGAAGAGGCTGGTTTGAGGAGTGGACAGGACATCAGCTTTCTGAAGCTTTTTCACACTTCCGTGGGTGTTCTTTCAGTTAAGTTAAAATCAGGATTCACAGCTGCAAGAAGGAAATTCTGAGTGCCAATGGGACATTTGATATTGAACCAGGCACCAGCAGATCCCTGCTGAATGCTGAGTTACAGCTGCTTTTCATGTCCTGGCAAAGATGGAACAACACATTGGAGCTGTAAACACATCCTGTTGGAAACAGCAGGGATGGCTTGGTCCTGGTCTTCACCTGTACCTCACTGGCACTTGTAGGATGGAGGTGCAGGATGGAGCAGGATGCTCTGCCCAAGTGGGGCCAACAGAGCTCAGATTAATCCCTGTTTGGAGATGGGGATCACTTTTGGGGTTGAAGGATGCTGAGACCAGCCTGACTCATCCATCCTGAAGTTAAACACTGGGGAAGAACAACGTTTCCCGAGTTCCTGACAGAGGAACCAACAAATTATAGTGCTGTCAACTGATCCAAAGCTGCTGAGCTGGCACAGTCTGGGGGCATCTGACTGACAGTCCAACACTTCATACTACAAAAACCCAGTCCCAATGTTTAGAGGAGGGATCTTCAGCCCTTTCTTGGCATGTGTGTGGAGACTCTTCCCAGGAGTGGGAATACCCCTCAAGGTCACTCCTCAAAGCTCAGCTGAAGAGATTTGCCCAGTTATTGGGATGGGTGAGTGACATCAGTCTCTACTGAGAAATGATTCTGCCAGATTTAATATCATTGCTTCAACAAATAGTGCACTATGGAAGTAGTCATATACTGTGCAGTAAATAATTCTGATTAAGATCTGTAGTCTAATCATTATAATTATCATCATTAATCTAAATAAACCATTTATTGTATTTATATAAACATATTTTATTTGCCATCCTTAATCCTGGGGGACAAACTCACATAAAGGCTCAATCACACCTGTACAGCCACTGCCCAAGCCTGGGACTGGTACTGGATCCAGGCACACCCAGACTCCCCTCTGAGAAGGACTCCTTCCCCTATTGAACCCTGCTGTCAACAACCCCTTTGTGTCTGCTGCACATCCTGGGGGTTTCTTTGCCTGGCTCATCCTGCTGTGTTTCCCAGCAGTTCCAAGAGCAGTCCCTGTCCTCAGGTAGCCCCTGAGGAGTAGAGAAAAGCAGGTATCTATTTGCACTGATTAAGTTTTTAGGGTTCCCCTGCCTGCCACTGCACCTCTGATCCTTCCAGGATTTATGTTTTTGGTGATTAGCCTTCAATCTCATGCCCTGACAATCACATTTTGTTTCCAAAACACGCAGCCTTCCCATTCTAACACTCAGTCTTTCACTGAAAGTCTTGTGGAATGTCACTGATGGAGCATTGTATCATATAAATTAAATAGTGGGACAACAGAATGGCAGTACAACACAAAGAAAGATCCAAGATTAGAGCTAAGCAGATAGCTTTCATTAGAACTCTACCTTTTTAAAGGTTATTTTGAAAAATTACAGATCTAAAAATGAAATTGCTGATTTGTTTGCTTCTTTCTTGCTAATTTTAACAGGTAGATGTAGATGAATATGAGAAACATTTGTTATGTTCACTGCTCAGTAAATTGTGGATAAATTCTCAGTGCTACTGAAAATTCCTGGGAGGGACAGGTGAAAAAGGAAGTCTTTTCTCACCCCTCCCAACCACAGAGGCAATGTGAAAGATGGCATGGATGAAAACAAAAAAAAAAAAAAGAAATATTTTTAAAGAGCATTTATAGAAATAATTTCTCTAGTGCAGGAAACCCAAGGTTATGAATCAGTGATGCCCTGTTGTAACATTAAGCTTTTAAAAACAGAGAGTCACATAAGACTTATTTTAAGTTTTTGTGCATCTCTCCTTCCTCCTGGTGACCTGCTGTCATGGCAGAAGAATTCCTCAGCTCAAAATCATCACTGTGGCACTCGGGGAGAGAGGTCAGGCTACATCTGCCCTACCAGATCAGCCCTTGAGACAGTGGGGTACAGTTTTATCTTTCAGCAATTCCACCTTTCTGATATTGTGCTAATCCAAAGCCCTTTCATCAGTTTGGCATCCCTGGCTTGCTGGAATAATGTCAGGGGACATCTCTCTCATTATCAACACCTCTGCAGCTCCAGATCATTGAAATGTGCCAAAGCAGATGTTCTTGAGACATCGATGGCTTGGGAAGAAAAATGATGGAGGAAGCTAGTAAGTGGCAAAATCCCAAGTAAGTTTATTTGTCAGCTTTGAAGGAAGATGAAGTCATGGAATAACAATATCTGCCGGTGCCCAAATCAAGAGACATTAGCTACAAGTGAAAAAACCTTTGCTATCCTTTTGAAGAAAACTTCAAGCTGGCTTACAATTAATAGTGGGGCCGTTTTGGACATGGTAATTCAAAAAGAACACATCTGCAGGGAGGAAAGAATTTCCTCAGTTACTGCTTTTTGCCAGAATTCATAGAATCATTGAATGGCATGGGTTGGAAGGTATCTTAAAGACTATCCATGTCCCATACCCTGCCATGAGCAGGGACACCTTCCACAGAGCAGGAGGTATTGAGGTACAACAGACACATCCTTTCACGTTCAAACGTGGTGATCACAAGAACAAATCCCAGGATTGCTCGTGGATCATGGCCACCACCTCTGGATTTCAGTCAGTTTGTAGAATTCATTCATTTTCTGGAGAGCTCCTAAGTATTCAGCAGGCTGCAAACAGCAACTCTCCCTTATGATTTCAGCCTATTGATTTTTATATTTGTGCCATAGATCCTGCTCAGTTCAAAGAGAATTTTCCCCCATTAGAATGTAAATAATTGATATGTCTATTGATTTTGTTTAATGTTTTTTCTGAATTTGTTTTCTTCATCATTAACTTAATGTAGCAGTGGGAACAACATATTGTGACTGTCATAAAAGGTTACTCAGGGGAAAATACAATTCTTCCAAGTCTTTTCAGAAGTCTCATTATATGTGTGCTTATCTCTGTTGCAGAAGTTGTATGGGAACATAAGCACATCTTTTATTCTTTATGTGTTAGAAAAAAGGCAAAACAAATGAAAATACAAACAAACAAAAACCAAACAACAACAACAAAACAAACAAACAAAACCAACACACACACAAATACAAAAAATACAAACAGAAAAAAACCAAAAATCCAAAACCCAAACCAAAACAAAGAAAGAAAAAGCTGCTGCTCTGCATGGTAATCTTAACCAAACAGAATCCACATGATCCTCTTTGACTTCAGAATGCTTAAAAACAGCACAACAAACAAACAAACAAGCCAAACACCTGCTGTGCTTTAATTGTATTTTAAACTATCCATTTCTACATTTTCAACTCACCTGTAACAGCAACAAATCTATTTTTGTATTAACAAAAGACAGAGTGGTTCATGTAATGTGCCCAGAAATATTCTCCAAACTGAATGTTCTGGGAAAAATAGCCAATGACACAGGGTCAGATTAATGATTCCAAAGAGATCCAGGTTCTCTCACCCTTTCTGCTTTTCCTTCTACTCCAAGAAGACCAGTGAGTTCTTCCTATGGTGTGGTATCCACATTCTCTGAAAAAATCCCTTCACCCAGGATTTTTCTCCTGGGAAGCTGAGAGGCCTCAGAGAAAAAGGAAAACAATTTTATCTCATTTGCTTCTCCTGTGTTTTGCTCCTTTGGAATGTGTTTGGAGATTGTTTACCCACAGGTGATTGTTTCATTGGATTCTGGTGTGAGTTGTTCGACTCTTTGGCCAATCAGTGCCAAGCTGTGTCAGGACTCTGGAGAGAGTCACGAGTTTTCATTATTATCTTTTTAGCATTGAGCAAGGATCTTTTCTGTATTCTTTAGTTTGGTATAGTTTAGTATTCTTTAATATAATATGGTATCATAAAATAGTAAATTAGCCTTCTGAGAACATGGAGTCAGATGCATCATTCCTTCCTGCTTGGGGGTTCCTTGCAAATACAATACTATGGACTTACTCTGAGTAGTTTTCGTTCAATGGCTGAATTATCTCACCAGCCTAAACAATAACAAATTCCATGTCCAAGCCCAGTGCATTGTTATCCAACAGCACTGGCTGGACACTGAACAATTACATGGCACTGGATGTATCCCAACATCTTTCTGTGATCAGATTTATTCTGTTTGAAAAGCTTTTACATTTTTACACAACCTTCTTGCATTCAAGACCACATCAGGAAACTCAGGTTTTCTCAGTTGCTACAAGAATTAGGAGTTAGGACTTGTGGAAGTTACTTTTCCCTTTATATGTTAGAACAGGTCTGTGCATAGCTGAGATGATGATGGATTGTGCAGATATTTTGAACAAGTTGCTGTTATCAGGTTTATAAGTCAGGCTAACAAGGAAGAAGCAGCAATGAAGGAACAAGAATCCACCATATCAATGAGGCTTCCTTCTCTAAAGAATTCAAGAGCCAAACAACTCAGAGGCCTTGAAACAGTGACCTCAAAACACTTCAGCTGAAAATCTTGGCAGTATTAAAAATATAGGTTTATTTTTTAACATATTCCTGAATAAAAGTACTAAACTTTGGAGAGATTATTTTTTAAAAATCTCTATAATCATCAGATACATTTCATTTGCAGATTTGCTATGCTTTTTGCCTTTTTTTTTTAACATATTTGAGACTGAAGCAAAGGAATGCTTTCTCTCCATTTCATTTTGACCTCCCTTTTCCTTTTCATATTGGCCTGACATGGTGCTTTGTTGTAGAGTGACTCTTCTTGCTTATTCACTGCTCTTCTCCAAACTCCCACTGCTTTTGTCTTGTCACAAACATAAGGATGTAAGCCTGAAAACTCCTGCTGCTCTGTATTGGGCCACGGTTTTGCTCCAAGTTTCACAGGTAATCCACAGTTCTTGGGTTTGGCAGCCTGGAAGTGCAAATATTCCAGGTATTGATTAGCTTCTTGGAAAGTGGTTGTAGAACAAAAAAAAGAAGCAGAAAAAAGGAAAATGGAAGTGATTATAGGCAGAAATGTGCCTTTTTTAACAAGGCGCTATGGTGAGGCAAGGGCCAGTTTAATTTTTTAAAAAATGGTAGATACAAAGGTTTAAAAATAGGAATTAATAATGCAAAGTTATAGAACATTACTATATTCAGGTGTTTCTTGGGATTAAAAAAAAAGGTCACCTTGTTATATAGATTTAGTATCAGTTTATATAAATGCACAGGGAATTATGCACTAGAAAAATAGTCCTGTGGCAAATGAGTTAATATTTATAGAAAAAAAAAGTATAAACATGTTTACAGTCAAGCCTACTTTTTTATTTAAAAAAAAAATATCCATTATAGGTCTACATTCTAAGAAAAATATGTTTCTAGCTCTCTAATTCCTGCAAAATGAGTTTTGTAGCTCATTTCTACAGCTCAAATAAAACAGACCATCTAAGTGACTCATGATATTTTTTAGAGCATGGTCTCAGTGAGAACTGGTTTGCAGCCAAGGAGGAGGAAAGTGGAGAATCATTTCAAACACAATTCAGAATCACTACCCTGATTGCAGGACAGAGGAAAAAAAATATCCTCTTTGGGTTGTGTCAGCATCAATTTAAATTGACACTGCAAAGCTAAGGAGCCATCTGGAAGATGGAAAAATGAGTGTCAGCAGTCCCTTTTGCCTGGACAGGAGCAGGAAGTGCCTGGAGAGGAAAGGCTGATCATGACACACCCATTGCAAGCCCCTTTTAGGGAAGGATGAAAAATCCGACTTTGGTGATTAACTTCTTGATATCTTTGGGTGGAGGGACAGTTACTCCATTATATCCTTGTGATAAGATGGGAAAGTGAAGTAAAAATGTGTTTCCCCTGGCAACAGACGGAGCTGGCCACGGCTGATTTATACAGAGAAGATGAAATGAGACCAGCCCCCACCACAGCACATTTTTCTGTATGTATGGTGGCTGTACAAACAAGCCCTATTCATAATCAGCAGGTCACTGATGAATAGAGGTACTTGGTTTTGCTTGCAACTCATAATTAACATTTTATCATTTCCTATCAGCTTCTTATGCTCAAAGGTGCTATCATGGGCATTTAAATGATGATGTTAGTTTGTCATAGTCCCTGCAGCCATGAACCATTTTAATTGTTGATGCATGTGGAGAGATGATTGATGTGAAAAGGAATTCAGAGCAGTAAACTATTGCACCTCAAACATCTCCATCCCATATATCACTCTGCACACAAAAGCTCACCAGATTAGCCTTGTTTAAATATTATTTGCATTTAAATTGCAGGATAGGTTATAGACTGTGTATTTTATGAACGAGGCTAAGTGCTAAAGCCAGCAGTGACATATTCCTCTAAACACTGAGATTCACAGGTGCACTTTGAAGGCCGAGTTCTAAGCAGACTGCAGAGTCAAGGACATGAGAGGAAAATCTCATTTGACTGCTGTAAAGTTAAGGGCTGGGAGATGGGGCAGGAATGCACAGACTCTGTGTTCTGAGCTGTGAACAAAGGCAAATATTCCTTGTTCTGAGGAGTGCCTCTGTAAACACATCTTCATTCAAGTATTGTACAGCCTTAATAGATTTTTTTATGCACTGAATTGTTCTGTTCTTTAGCAGTTAATTTCAAAATGCTGTGCAGAAGAGGACTATGCTGATGGACTGCTACCAAGTCACTTCTATGCAGAGTTTCAGTAATGAAGCCTCTAACTGTATATTGATGCTAAATGCCATTGTTAGGAAGCCCAATTATATTTTTTTCCATGCTCACTGGGAAGAAGTGCAGTAGGTCACGCATTCTGAATAACAAATCAGCTTCTTAGCCTTCCCCAGAATTAATTCATTTTTCAAAAAAAACATTTTTTATTTTCATTTTTTCCTACAGGTTGTTGTAAGTTTTATAAAAGCATGCTTTTCTTTTCCAGGGCCTTTCTAAATTCAGTGCCAAGTGCCTAAAATGTGCATTTGAAAAATGAAAAAGAAAATAATTTCCATGCAAAAGGTTATATAATGAAAAATGGAATTTAAATTTCTCTGTGTGGGTTAAAATCTGTAGAGTTTCTCTTTGTTGTGCTAACAAAGGACAATGTATCAAAAAATGACTCTTGAAATTTGTTAGGGAAGGGTATGGGAATGCTCTTGGAAGAATGATAGTATCAAACACCTCCTTTGGAATCATGTCTGCTAATTCAGAGTTTTATTGATGAGATCCTGGAAAACCCTGGCTGACAAAGAATCTGGTCCTAATCCAGAAAATATGAAAGAATGGAGTATCTGTGGGGGGGAAAAAAGTGTCCTACTGGCAAAGGTGATTATTGAAAGACTTCATCAAAAGAATGAGGCTGTGTCACTGGCATGCTGGCTGTGACTTGCAGGGCATCAGGAACAGAGCTTGGGAAATCGTTCATGATGAAGGAAGAGCTCATTTAAGAAAGATGAGATCTTTTTTCCATGAAGTTACAGAATCACTTATTGGAAACGTTTAGCTGCAAAATTGCAATAACTCACAAGCAGCTCACGGGAATGTGAGCTTCATCAGACACTGAAGGTTTGTGGTGTAAGGCAGAGGGTTTGTGCTGTGTTTGCTCAGGCCATGGGGCTGCTGCAGCTGCTCACAGCCTCCAAGACAAACTGCTAAACAAAGAAATGAAGAGCAGCATCAATGACACCTCTCTGTGCAACATGCACAGCAGCTCCTGTAGGCTGTGGCATAATTAACAGGGAAATATTTCCATGGTCTCATATTTTTCCCTTGTCATTCCTCTGCCTGTTACCTTTCAATTTATTTAGGGTCTGAGCCTCACACCTGATGCTGGTGAGTTTGTGGTCACTGCTGGAATGAATTCAACCATTCTGAGCACTTTGAGGGTGTGAGGAAGAGCCCAGAGCTGGACATGCTGAGAGACTGAGGGAATCAGCATTCCTACATCTGAGGTTGTTCTCCCCAGCTTCTTCCTGCAGTATCTCCCCTCACTCCACACCCATCCCACTCCCTTTGGCATCTCAGAATCCCAGGCAGAGTATCTGGAACAGGCTCTGCTCCCCCAAGCAAGCTGCACACACCAAAGTTGGTATGACCTAGCAAATATGATTTGTGATTTCATGTCTGTGTTTACAGAAGGTGGGGGGAATATTTTGAGCAATACATGTGAGATGTTTGTATAACTGTTGAGACTCAGTAAATGATTATTCATCCTGGTAGTATTTCCAAAAAAGTGTCTGCTATTTATTTGTATCCCAAAATAATAGGCAGCACATAAAGTCAAGGGCACTGTGTTCACTGATGCACCAGCTGCTCTCCCAAGTGGAATTTGTTACAAACAGCCAATAATATGCTCTGTACTAAGAAGTTTAAAGCATTTTTTTATTAAACTAGGAGTGCTGGAATTGTGTATATCTCCTGGTATTTCATTAAGGTTACTGGCCTTGTGTCCAGGGGGATAATAAGATGCCAGAAGGCTGCAAGAAATGCAAATAAAAATGATACGTAGTCCTGGGAGTGTTATTTGCAATCCTGCAGTATTTTAATTCTCTAGCACTAGCCTTGGCTTGAGGATAGAAGGCTAAAGCTGAAAGTTACTGATGCACATCCTCAACCTCAGGGAGAAGATTTTTTTGTGTGCCCTTTAAACCATTTGTCTAGTGCTCTGTACCAGGATGATTTGGAGTAGACTTTCATGTTGCCAAGTTGTAGACTGCTTTAGAAAGCTCAGTTAGGAAAGCCAGCATGTTAAAATACACAAGTTAAACCTGCTCTGGTTTACTCTGTGGGGAAACCTGTCTTTCTCCTGTTCCTACAAGAAGAATGCAGTTCCTGGATATTTAAATTTGGGAATAATTTTCTGTTTCTCCCATTAATGGTTTTAAATCTTTGGAACCTTAGACTTTGCCTTTTGTGTGATGTATTTAAGTGGTAGCTTCTGTTTGCCATGAGGGGAAGACTACAATGATTGTTATAAGTTAATTCCAGCACAGCATTTGTTCAAGGACTGGCCCATTTTACAGTACTGGGAACAGAGAACCAATTATTTTAACCTAGAGTAATTGTGAAGTGCTTTTGTGAGCTGTGGCAGTGGGTAAGAACTTGTGAGATTCTAAATGTGCCAAGCATGGAGCCTTCTCCTGACAAATAAATCTGCCAGGTTAAATCTAGCCTGGCAGATCAGACAGCTCTCTGCTGCACAGAGCACTGGCAATCCCTTTGTCAGACTGCAGAAATCACCTGCAAATTTAACTTAATCTTTACTCTCAGTATTGTTAAAAATAATAATAATCATATAAACCTGATTTGGTTATAATACCATCCAGAAGCAAATAAAAATCTTTCAAATATCTTCTATGGAAGCCATGTAGTATGCAGTCTGCAAGATACATTTTCCCTTCTTTGGCTATATTGTCATCTTAAGGAAGATGTCATGGTGTTCAAGTGCTTCTAAGAGTTGTTTTTGTTATAGAAGGGAATTTGAAAATTGTGCCTGGAATCAGTTACAAGGAAGCACATCCATTGTCAGAGGATCCCTCTGGAGGTTTATCAGGTAGAATATATGTAATCAAAATTACTTTCATTTTCAAATAGAAATATTATTTTTGACTGGATGAATAGTCTAGAAAGGCAGCACAGAGGAAAATCTAAAGGAAAATCCTTAAAGTCAGTATATTTGGGGACATCCCCACCCCTGCAGGTGTCCAGGAAAGGCCTGGATGTGGAACTCAGGGCTCTGGTCTGGGTGACAAGGTGTAATCGGTCACAACTTGAACTTTGTGGTCTGGGAAAGCTTAGCCAACCTAAATGATTCTGTGATTCTATGAAATCCTATTCTATATTTTCACAGCATCCACTACAAATTATTCCCACCTTAGTGTGAGGCCTTTGGATCTTACCAGGGTTGAAATGTTTACTGATAAGTCTTGCTGCAGTTGTTGTGGGCAATATATTGCTACATCTGATAGGATCCATCCAACAGGAGAATAGTCTTCTGGTTAGCATCATCAGGGAAAAGAGAAAGTTAATTTCATGAGCTACTCAGAGGTAGTAAAATTAGCAGAAATGAAGGCAAAGTTCAAGTTCACTTGTAAGGGCTTGAGAATGACAGAGCCCTGCTGACCAAAAAGGCCGAGAACAAAGGGCTGCCCCTGTCAGGGAAGGATGGTTTCTTGTGAAGCCTGCCCTATTCACAGGGCTTTTTATTTTTTCCCCAGATTACTGGAAGAAATAGGCTGCTGTATCCAGAGGCAACTTTCAGGGACCTGAGTCTCCACAGCTCTGCTCAGCTGGATCACGGGGCTGGACCCTGGTCCCCAGCCACAGGCAAAAATCCCAGCCTGCCTTCAGCTCAGCCCCTCTCATTAGCACCAGTGGGATCTGGATATAAATCACAGAATCCCAGAATCATTTAGGTTGGAAGGGACCTTAAATCTCATGCAGTTCCACCCCTGCCATGGGCAGGGACACCTTCCACTGCCCCAGATTGCTCCAAACCCCATCCAGCCTGGCCTTGGGCACTGCCAAGGATCCAGAGGCAGCCACAGCTTCTCTGGGCACCCTGTGCCAGGGCTCCCCACCCTCACAGGGAAGGATTTCCTCCTAAAATCCCCTCTAACCCTGCCCTTCTTCAGTTTAAAGCCGTTCCCCTTGTCCTGTCACTCCAGGCCCTTGTAAAGAGTCTCTCTCCATCTTCCTTGTCTGCTCCTTCACCTACTGGCTGTCCCATTTAATTTGAATCATCCCAGTTCAGAAGCACCAGTGGGACTGGGACATAAAGTCCCATTTATTTTGAAAGCTGACAGCCATATTCCATACTTGGAACTGGTAACCAAAGGCTTAATTGGCAGCTATTCCCATGGCCTCTCTGGCCACCAGTCTGTGTGTCCATGTGTGCTCCACACAAACAGCTGTGAGCATGTCACCACCAACCCTCCAAAGAGCACAGATTTCAATCTCAACACCTAATTAAAGTCTGTTCAGAGGGTTTGATATCAAAGACCAGCACTATTTGATGTAGGCAGCTTTTCCTCTGTGCTGCTCTGATCACCCTCTTTCCAATTGCTTTAGTTGTTAGCTGTATTTTTTAATAAAGCTATGACCTTGCAAGTTCTTGTGTGAGTTCTAATGAATCAGCTTTCTCTGGTTATTGCCCACCAGCCCAGATATCCGGGTCAGTCATGTTTAATCCAGGAATATATCAACATATCTCCTGCCATGAGTCAGTGAAGCTCCCCCCAAATGTGCCCACCTCTAATTGGTCACTGGGACAAGAGGTCTGCACACACAGACTCAGGGAACATCTGCTTATGGCATGAAAATAGATTATTTTAGGTTTACAGATCAGTAGGGGAATGAAAGGTCACATCAGCTGATATGTAAAATCCTATCTGTGATATGCACCAGCTAGTTAAAATATAAAGATTAAATTAAATATTTATGTTAACTGTAAGCCTTAGCATAAACATTTGCATTTCTAATTTACATTGAATTAAATGAAGAAAACTTATAAAAGTACTTCTAAATTACATTTGCAAGAATAGACAAGTAAAAAAATATACCTATGTAATATAATGCATCCCATACTTATTGCATATTATTAAATGTTAGAAAAGGAAAAAAAACCCTAAAAGAAAAACTGTATTTAACCATCCTGTCCCATAATGGGAAAACTTCTGAAGGACTCCCTGTAGAACCCCTCTAGGTTTCATTCTTCCACATTCATTCCCATGAAACTGATGCAATGCGAAATGAAGTAAAAAGGATTAAACTTCATTTTAGATGCCTAAAGAGATAATCAGCTGAAAAATTGCATTCTGGATTTAGAATTCACAGGCCACAGAGAGACGTGCGAGTGTGAAAGTTTCAATATTCTGAATGTGTTATTTTTTTTACATTTCCATGTTCAAGCATCACACAGTATTTGGTGTCCTAGAAGAAATCCTATTCCTTCCAAATTTGTTTGTTTGTTGGTTGTTGGCAATTTTTTAATATAAAACAAGCATGTTGTCACTTTTTTAATATAAAACAAGTTGCACTAAACCCAAGTGCCCCATTACACATCACATTCATTAAAACAAGTGACTTATATAGACATAAGTGGATTTAATTTATAATATGCTTAAAAGTGGTGCCAAGTCACTCAAAAAATAATTGCTGTTTTTATAAGATCTGTGCCTACTGCTTCATCCTCCCTCTTCAAATAGAGAATTCCTTGGAATTTTGGGGTTCTAACCTTGATCAGACAACTCATTTCCAGGATATATCTTGACAAAATACATTTGCAGAGCAAGCGTGGTTGAAAATGTTTTCTAATTACTGTAGTTTCTGTTCAATTTTTGTGTGACTTTCTTAGATAAGTTTTTTCCCTACTTGTAAATTTTCTTTCAGTGCTTCACTGGTGTGTTCTTTGCTTTCTGCTGCTGTGGAGGACGAATATTTTCTCCAGCACAGTTACTGATCCTTCTTTTGGTTTTAATATTCTTTCTTGACAAGAAATAAGCTTAGCAGGATTTCAGAGCCCTCAGCAAATCCAACTCTCCAGCTACCAGGATGATGACTTTTCTGCCTACACATTTCTGAACAACAATATTTCTGCATTTTCCTTGCTCATACAAATCACCAGAAAGTTTTAAGCAGTGTATTTTTTTTTTCACTGCTTTTGAGAGAGGGATAGAATTGAATCTGCCAAGATTTAAAAAAGTTTTTAAGGGCCCTACCAGTTCACAGTGGGAAATAAGTTGTTTTATTACTGTTGTCATTTCTATAACATTTCTGATCTTATTATTTTGGGTGTTTTTTATGCATAGAAGTAAAACCACCATCTATGTACACATTACTCTTTGTAGAGTCTACCATTTTTGAAAATTGCACTATTTAGGAGATGGGAAAAGCAGAATTAGTGTTTCTCTAACCCCCTAGGAAAAAGGCATGGATTTTATTCCACAATTTTATTCTAAGCTGGTCCATTTTTTTTACAGTTATAATTTCCTCATTAAGAAAAGGAAATAATTTTCCTATTCCTTTTCCAGTCTCAGAAGCTGTGTAAGAGAGAATAGATCATCAGAAATTTGTCAAATGGCTCATTGGACAATACAAGATGTCAAGTTAAGCAGGACAGGCCTTTCACAGCTAAAGACTGGCACTGATAAGGTTAAAAAATGTCCTCATCTGCCATGGTCAAGATTGCTGAACCTTTCTTAATGTGTATGTGAACGTTTTCCTTTATGCCATTAGCTCCATCCTGAATGACAGGTTCTATTTGAATAACTACCACAGAAAACAGCTCCATGAAATGCCTTCTTTAAATGTTTCTTTAATTTCGTAAAATTACTCTTCAATGTCATGTTGCTTTTAATCTAAAAACACAAAAAGAGAAAGTCATGACCAGGTTTGCCTTAAATAAAATCTATTGAGTATCTTGCAAATTCTTCCAAGCTTCCTTTGTCTCATGTGTGATATTAGAGGAGGCAGACGGGATAGAGTTTCCTGTGTCACTGCAAAGAAGGACAAGTGGAGACATCCAAAATCCATCCATCCTTCCTTCCTTCCTTCCTT
>VYZP01051375.1:0-11998 GCA_013400635.1 Hypocryptadius cinnamomeus | reverse complement strand
GATGTCCCCTGTCCCTGCAGCTCTGAAAGCAGTGTCCCCTGTCCCTGCAGCTCTGGGAGCGGTGCCCCTGTCCCTGCAGCTCTGAAAGCAGTGTCCCCTGTCCCTGCAGCTCTGAAAGCAGTGTCCCCTGTCCCTGCAGCTCTGAAAGCAGTGTCCCCTGTCCCTGCAGCCGCCCGTCCCTGGAATCGCATCCCTGTCCCTGCCATCACTTCTCCCCGCAGCCGCAGCTCCGGCACCGGGAGGACAATTTTGGGAGCATCCTGGGCAGCCGCTGCTCCCGCCGGACCGGGATCTGCCAAAGCCTCGTGTTCCGTGCCAGGGAGGGAGAGAAAGGACTCTGGGAAGAGAAATGCACGGTGGTGACACCATTAATGCAAGCCAGGCGGGAATTTAGGAGCTGTGTGTGTTATTTCCCCATAAACACAGGCTGGCAGAGGCGGAGTGGCAGCAAATTTCGGGAATTGTTCCGGGTGAAATGTGGTTTTTACCTTGCAAAAGAATTTATTGGATTGCTGTTAAACGCAGTGCTAAGAAAACCTGGAAGTTAATAACAGTTACCAGGTGAATTCTCAGGGTATTGTGTTAGGACAGGGTCCAGTGTACTCCAAAAATTTGGAAAACATCTGGAAGACACTGAACCTCCTCGGGACAAAAGAAAAAAGACAAAAGAGCTCCTGGAGCAGGTGCAGGGGAGGGAATGAGGCTCAGGTGGGACCCAGCTGTCACTGCACCCCCTGCCCTGCTGTCTGTGGGATGAGGTGAGTGGGCTCTGCCCCTGTCTGAACTCTGTTTCTGTTCTGCGGTTTTCTCCTGGTGCAGTGACAAAGGTCCAGGAGGTGAACAGGGCTGTGCTCAGGACATTGTGGAAGGTCCAGGTCTGTGCTCACACAGGAGCTCAGAATGTGGGCAAACTGCTCACCTGGAGTGGTCCATGTCTGTGTTTAGGGGTCAGGTCTAGGCTGGTTTATTTTATTTTATTTTATTTTATTTTATTTTATTTTATTTTATTTTATTTTTTTAGCTCAGAATGTAGGCAAACTGCTCACCTGGAGTGGTTCATGTCTGTGTTTAGGGGTCAGGTCTAGGCTGGTTTATTTTATTTTATTTTATTTTATTTTATTTTATTTTATTTTATTTTATGTTATTTTATGTTATTTTATGTTATTTTATTTTTTAACTCAGAATGTGGGCGAACTGCTCACCTGGAGTGGTTCATGTCTGTGTTTAGGAGTAGGTCTAGGCTGTTGGGGAGAATAATCAATAAAATCATTCTGTGGAGATGTGATAATTCAGCTCTAACCATGAGGCCAATTCTGGCTCAGAGAGCAGAGCCTTAAATGTGACAATTCCATCAGTTTAATCTTCCCTTCACTGTGACAAACACACTGAGCTCACAGGAAGACAGGAAGAAAATGGGAAGATTTGTTGTAATTTGAGGGAGAGATAATCTGTTGCCCAAAATATTTTTTATTGTCCAAACCCTGTGAAACTCTGACACCCAAAGAGCCAAATAAAGGCAGGAAAACGAGCTCTGAGCAGCAATTATCCCAAATCAAGGGACAGCCTCCCCTATTAACGAAAGTAATTTGAATTATTGGTTAAAACATAAACCACAAGCCTTTGCATATTTACCCTGTGTGTTCTGTTTGTGATTCCCAGGTCTATTATAAAGTTATTAAAGAGATTGAGCCGGGAGAAGAGCTGCTGGTGTGTCTGAAGGAAGGAGGTTATTCCCTGGGGAACATGGCACCCAGCATGGAAGGTAAGGCTCCCCAGCAGCTTCTGCTCCTCTCTGCAGCACCCCTGGACCCTCAGCCAGGCCAGGGCTGGGACAAAACCTGACAAAACCTGAGCCAGGAGCTGCTCCTTCTGTCTCTGTCTGGATTTTGTGCTCATTTTCACTCTTCTCCTGGTGAGAGAGGCTCAGTCCACAACACTGAGTTTTTATCAGCCTGTTTTCCTTCTCTTTGTGGGTTTGGGTATGATCAGAGGTGCCTTTTCCATCCCCAGGGCCACCCCAGGTGCCTTTGGGTGTAATAAAAATGGCCAAACCCTCCCAAGGATGGAAAACATCCATCTTGGTAAAATCCAGCCTGCAGAGATTTAGGGAATCTGGAAAAGAGGATGGAAGAGTCATCACTAAAATTATTATTACTGGGATAAAGACACCTCATCTTTCTCTGCAGCAGCTGTGAGCAGGTAGCAGGACACACACATGGAGTGTTCTGGAAATCTAAGAGTGCTCCCAGCACTGGTTTTCCTCTCTTAGGATGTTTTTTCCCACATTCATCCAAGACTTTGACTCTGCAAACACTGTGCAAGGAAGTGACCTCTGAGGAAAACTGGGAAGGATGTGCCCAACATCATTATTCCATGATTTATTTCTATAAATACTCTATAAATAATTTCTATAGATACTGGTAAATTCTCATTTACCAGGTGTTTTTAAACTAGTGGTTGGAAATAATGCTCTATAAAATTAACTTATGAAATTGGAGTTCTCTCCGGGCACCCCACAACACATTTATTTTCTTTTACCTATACATAAGTATAATTTCTCATGCAAATTTGCAGTAAAATCCTGCACAATCAGTTTCCAATATTTCTGGAAAATGGGATAATTTGAGGATTTGTGCTGCTGGAAGTTTGTTTGCTGAAGGGCTGTGGGTGAAGTATTGTATTTGCTGCCTCACTCATATCAAGTTTGGGACTATTTTTTCACTGCTTTCCCCCCTACAAAAGTTAATGATTTTCTCAAGACCAACACACAGAGATGAATAATTTCTGCACCTTTTTTTTTTTTTTTTTTGATGTCAAGGAGAAATCTGAATGAAAACTCACCGCTGTTCTGCATTTCAGTTTCTAACAGGCTTTTATGTGAACAAGAAAAAAGTGCTCCTTGTTTTCCATCTCTGTCATTATGGAACATTTATCTGGATCTTCCTGGTAACGTCTAGTGCTTTTGCTGCATAATTGCTGTCAAATTATGCCAGGCCAACATTAAATATTTGACTCCTTAATACTTTTTACTTTCAGCAGGGCTATCTCCCTGCTGCCTCGCACCCCCAGCTCACTTTGGAATTAACAGGAGAGAAAATGCAAAATTGTTCCACACAAAGATAATTATCATAAAAATCTTTCCTCCCAACCCCAGCCAAACACAGCAGACCCCTTATCACTGCAGGAATTTTGAGTAGGGCACTTGAACTCCTTTGAGATTCGAGTCTGGTAGATTAGCATGTAGATGCCACATAATTGTGTTCCCCTTGGTTTCTCTGAAAGCTATTAGGCACTGATTTATTTTTCTGTTACATTCCTGCTTTGTCCTGAGTGTTTCTGATGGAACTTCAGATAGGCACACATAACCACAGATTTGACAAACACGACACAGAGAACAGGCAGCAATTTCGGTGTGACTGGGGTTGCTCTTTTCTTTGCAGCCCCTTCTCCCTGTCACACAGTTACCTTTGTGAAGGGCAGTATTTTTGTAAAAAAGGGGAGAAACTTTAATGAGAACGTGCTTTGAAGGGCCACCTTTTTATTTTTGGAAAAAATAAAAAAAGGAACAGTTGAATGAACCTGGAGCCTACAAAGTGGGTGTGAGATACAGACACAGAATCAACACCAGGTCTCAGCTGGGCCCTGAGCCTCCGTGCTGGTTTAGGTTTCGGTTTTGCAGGGGATAGTCTGATCCTAAGCCAGGCTCAGGTCCTTCCCCTGCAGGGTGTTTGTTGAGGAGTCTGGTTTGGGATTTGCTGGGAGTGCCAGAGGAACGGGGGTTGGATGTGGAGCAGTTATCATGGAATGATTTGAGCTGGAAGGATGATTTTATCCCATCCCCTGCCATGGCAGGGACACCTTCCACTGTCCCAGGGTGCTCCAATCCCCTCCAGCCTGCCCTTGGACACTTCCAGGGATCCAGGGGCAGCCACAGCTGCTCCCCCAGGGCCTCCCCAGCCTCAGCTGCTCTCCCACCTGATCTGGCTTTCCTCTTTAGCCTGTCTGAGCATCAAAACAGGATTTACAACCAGTGGCAACATGAAGAACACGTGGCTACAAGGCTTTTAATCATATTTTTGTCAGCCCTCTAAGCCTCCTTTCAATACAAATTTCTTTTTCCAAACCCAGATACTCTGAAACACAGGAATTGTTTTTTCTCTCCTCCATCTTTTCCACCTGTGGAAAAGCTGCTGTGTTTGATGTCCTCTTGGATTCGTGTGTGATCTGGGTGAGATATGGCAAAGGACCAGGAGAACGAGAAGCTAAATCTCTTTTCTAAAATATTCTTGAGGCAATTAAGATATTTCACCTCCTTCCCTGCTCTGTAAGCTCACAGAAAGGACAAAAATGTGTCATTGTCACTGGTAAGAGCAGGCAGGGCAGTGGCAGGGTGTGCTGTGGGAGGGGAGGCAGTTATCCAGCTTCAGCCAGGTATGGAGGAAATTATTCTCCATGGCTGCTTTTCCAAACCCAGAGAGGATTTCTGCTTCCTACAGGAGAGTTTGGGTGAAATAAGCTGCAATTAATCATGTAAATCTCAAACTGGAGCAGGAAGAATTCCACCTGGATTTGTGGAAGGAATTTTGTTGCATTTTCTCTGAAGTCAAAAGAAAGGAAATGGAAAAAAAAAAGTCTGTTTCCTCCATTCCAAGTGTTTTCAGGTCTGGGGATTTGCCAGGGGGAGCTTGAGGGACACTAGGAGTTTGGTAGGAGCTTGTTAAGAGGTGAAGGGACCTGGGGCTTCCCAGCCTGGAGGATTTCAGTCGTTTCTCCAAAAATTCCTTCCTGGTTAAGCCACTGCTGCATTTACAAGAGAGCAAAGAGGGGAAATGTTGGCTCTGAGGTGGAGAAACACCTCACCAGAGAAGTTCCATGTCTCTAGAGTTTGATGCTACACTTTTTTTCTTCTTTTCACTCATAAAAAGTAGTTTGGATTATTTCAATAGTAGTCTCTCCATACTGCTGTTATTGGTGTCCTTATTTCCAGGTTTCCCTCCCCAAGGACGTGACACACATGAGATACACATTGGTCCTGCTCTACAAAATGCAGTAAAGAGAATTTCTCTGAGGAGCAGAGCAGGGCCTGACCCACCCCATGGTGAGGCTGCTGCCAGCAATCTCAGAGTGTATAAACCCTCAAAATGAGCTGAAATGAGAACAATTGGGTATTTTCTTCCCTCAGGTCTTCTTTTTTAGTCAAGATCCCTTTGTTGACTGGCTGGACTTTATTTCTTTTTGCCCCTCTCTGTTGTGCAGCTGATCTCTTGCAGGCCTGTGGGATCATCCGTGTGGGTGTGGGTGGCTCTGGGAGCCCTGGGCAGGTGGCTGGGATGCTAAAACCTCTGCCAAACCCCAAAAATCAGAGCTCCTTGGTTCTGTAGGAAGTAAAGTTTTGTGTCAAGTTCTATTATTCAAGAAAAAATCAATCAGTACTGAGATGTTTCTCCACATCATATCACCCTATGTACAAAACCCAATCTTTTTGGTGTGATGACACTTCTGAAGTTCCACCTACATTTAATTCTGTTTCTCTCCAATTACCACAGGGGATCTTTTTCATTTGCCAGTCATTCCATCAAATATTGAGGGTGGCTCAGCCAGCTGGCTCAGCCAGGCTGTGCTGGCTGAGTTTTGGTGATACTTTCTTTTTCAGCTGGGTTTGATTTTGCCCGTGTCGATACTTTCCGTGTAGGTGTGCAGAGGGTGCAGAGGGTTTCCTCTGCCCACATCGCTGCTGCAGCAGCCTCTGGGACCTTGCCTTGCTCAGTTTTAAACTTGGGTTTAAGCAGAGAACAGGGAGATGGGAGCTGAGCACCCTGGTGGGAGCATGGAGGTCTTTGAGTGTGACACTGCCCGTGCTTCCACTCCTGTCATGCTCATAACAAAATTAACCCTGATTTCGATAAAACACCATTCCAGGCCTTAAAGCTCATCCTAAGTGGTTGCAGTTGTGCAAAATTTGGCGTAAACAAGTGCAAGGGGGGACTTTGAAGCAAAAGGGTTGAAGATTTTGCCCCGAGAACGTGAGTGTGGCCACTTCCCACCCCAACATCCCCTCTCTGCAGAGCAGGGGATGGATCAGCTCCACCACAGCATCGCCTTTGGCTGCAGCTCTCAGAATATTCCCACTCCTCCCTCGGAGATAATGCACTCACCACAGGCTGTTCCTTCTGGGAGCGCAGTTATCAGAAAAAGAGAACCAGGCAGAGCAGCAGAGCGTGGAGGAAGAGGGTAGGGGAGGACAGGGAAACGTGGCTCCAGTGACTCACAGGGGGCTGGAAAGCTTCTGTTCCAGGGTGGAGAAACCCAGAGCTATCCCGACTCCCTCGCAGAGCTTGTTCTCCTGGAAAATTTACAGCTCTGAGCTGATTGTTTGGCTTGGCACCATGGTCAGGATGCTGCCTTGTAAACTTAATAATAGCTGCCCTCTTTTTAATTTGTTTGACCTTGACTACAGTAATTTATTATGTGCATTAGAACTTTTTAAAAAAAAATAAATAATGAAAAAAAAAAAAAAGCAAAGAGCGCAGCAACAAAGCCTTTGGCTCCCTGCTCTTCCTTCCATGGTGCTCCAGGCTGGGACTCCTCGGGCTGATGGAGCCCTGAGCTCCTGCAGTGGAAAATTGAGAGGAGAACATTAGACAGACAATTTCTTAGAAAGAAGCTTCTCCAGGTTTGTGCTGTGGCAGTTTGCTTTTCTCACTATCTGTGTTTATATGAGTCTGGCTTGTTCCTTTTTCCCTGGCAGCCCCTTCTGAGGAAAACTCATTCGTAATTTCAAACCCTGTCCTTGCGGACAAGCGCAGCACCCCAGAATGAGCCCAGAATTTTGTGTGTCTCCCAATCCCTGTAGATCTCTCCATCTCAGCAGAGGCCAAGACACAAAGAAAACAAGATCTCCTCTGGTTGTGTGATCTGATTTTTTTTTTTTTTTCTCTTAATGCTTAAAGTGAAAGCAGCTGCTGGCACAGCCTCCCTTGGGTTCTCTCCCCTCTCACTTGCAAATTCTCTCTTTGTTTGTTTGTTTGCTGGGCTCGGGGAGCTTCGCCTCCTCTCTGGTTGTGTTTCCTGGGGCAGGGCTGCCATGGGCTGCTGTGTGTGTTGCAGAGGAGCCCTCGTTCCGCTGCGAGGACTGCGATGAGCTGTTCCAGTCCAAGCTGGACCTGCGGCGCCACAAGAAGTACGGCTGCGGGGCTGTGGGGGCCCTCTACGAGAGCCTCAACGATGAGATCAAGCAGGAAGGCCTCGGAGATGGACAGGTCTACGAGTGCAAGGACTGTGAGAGGATGTTCCCCAATAAATACAGGTACCCACTGAGAGCCAGAACCTCCTCTGGCCTCCCCTCTCCATCCTGGCCAAAGGGGGGTGGTGGGTGGCTGGGGAGGACTGAAGGGATCAACCTTTCCTTCCTCTGTAGAAACCTTTCCTTCCTCCATAGAAACCTTTCCTTTCCCCATAGAAACATTTCCTTTTCCATAGAAACCTTTCCTTTCCTCCATAGAAACCTTCCCTCTTTCCATAGAAACCTTTCCTTCCTCTATAGGCTTTAGGGATGTTCTTTTTGGGATAAACATTTCCTTCCTCCATAGAAACCTTTCCTTTCCCCATAGAAACCTTTCCTTTCCCCATAGAAACCTTTCCTTCCTCCATAGAAATCTTTCCTTCTTCCATGGGCTTTAGGCATGTTCTTTTTGGGAGAAACCTTTCCTCTTTCCATAGAAACCTTTCCTCTTCCATAGAAACCTTTCCTTCCTCCATAGCATTTCAGAATGTTCTTTCTGGAATAAACCTTTCCTTTCTCCATAGAATTTCAGAATGTTCTTTTTGGGATAAAACTTTCCTTTCCCCATAGACACCTCTCCTTTCTCCACAGAATTTCAGAATGTTCTTTTTGGGATAAACCTGTCATTTCCCCATAGACACCTTTCCTTCCTCCATAGCACTTCAGAATGCTCCTTTTGGGATAAACCTTTCCTTCCTCCATAGGCTTTAGGAATGTTCTTTTTGGAAGAAACCTTTCCTTTCTCCATAGCACTTCAGAATGCTCCTTGTGGGATAAACTTCTCCTTTCTCCATAGAAACCTTTCCTTTCTCCCTAGGCTTTAGGAATGTTCCTTTTGGGATCAACCTTTCCTTTCTCCCTAGTAACCTCCCCTTTCCCTACAAGGTTTAGGAATGTTCACTTTGCGACCCTCTGTAGCTGTTGGGTAATGTTTTATTCCACCTTGATTTCCACCTTGATAGACCTGTGCTTTCCACTGCATGTTGGTAGAAGCACCCAAGGGTTGTTGGTGGGAAGTTTAAGGGGTTCTTTTCTGAGAGACTTGGGTGTGATCTTTCCACCATCTGTTCTCTTGTTCTGAAGGAAAAAACCACCAATATTAGCTCAGTCAACATGTGCATGAAGGCTTCTTTTAAATTTAATTCTTGGTCGTTTGAGATGAGTGGGTTTAAAGAGGTGTCAATGCCCTAAGAACTCGTAACATGGCCACAAGCTCCTATTTGATCTGGCAGGAACAATTAAAAAACTCTATCCCAATCAAATTTTTAATTTTCTTTGCGTCCACCAAATGTTCTTGTGACGGCAATGTGAAAAGGAAAAAAAAGAAGATTGGAAGCTAGATAACTCCAGCTCGTTTTTTAATTTGCAACAATTATTCAGTTATTATTACGATTATACGGCAACTCTAAATAAGAATTAAACTTCTCTTTAAAAGGGAAAATATTTAAACTCAGGTTTTAACTTAAAATCTAAATTTTTTTAAGCAGAACGTGGTAGTAATGAAATGCAGCTTTAACACAGCAATCTTTGAGCTCTCTAATTCATTGGCAAAGTGAGACTGAAATAGTTAAATATTAGGAGCCAGCTTTAAAAGTTGAGGGTTTTTTTAATCACTTTAAGATTGTGTTTATTTGCATCCTAAGCCTTGATAAAAGCCTTTATAAAATTCTATAAAAGCAGAGTTTTCTGTATTTACCGGAGGCTGAAGTTCTCACATACTCATTTCTTTTGCCTTCTTGGGTGAACAAACCCCGTGCACCACAAGATTTGCTATAAAACTGTGAGAACTGGCAATCCCCTGTCAGGCTCTGCCCGAGCAGAGCAAAAACCTCGAGGTTAAAGCCCCTGTTTCACTTCAGTTTAACATTTAAAAACCTGCATTTGTCACTTTGAACTTAATTACATTGATACTTTCAGCTCTTTGATCTGGATGAGGAAGTGAGGGGGAAAAAATCTATTTTAAAAGATGCAGAGAAAGGTGAAGGCTACAGAGCATTCCCTGTATCTGCATGGAAAAGAGCTTGGGAGTTGTAGAATCTGGAATGGATCCTGGGATTCCTGTGTGGGATCCTCTGAGCCCAGTGTGGTATCTTTAATCCTCACCTCATGGCTCTATGTTGGGTACTCTCATTAGAAATAAGAGGCTGCAATTTTCTTCTTTTTTTTTTTTTACCTGACAAGACAAGGAGAACTTCCTTCAAATGTTTTCAATATTATGGATTTTAGTAAAAATTCCAATTCTTTTATCCATTGGTGTCAGGAGCTCTCTCCTCTTCAGCTTCCAGTACTCTCTAATTTTTATGTTAACTAGAAATAACTAATTTTTATGTTAACTAGGAAATAACCTTTTGAAATATGTGTGTTGTATCCTATTTCTTCCCTCTGTGTATTCCTGGCTCCCTAGGGGTCTGAGCTGGCACTGTGGCCTTGGGTTTTTTGCCTTTTAGACCCAATATTTTGGGATAAGTACCAGAAAGCTGATTTTTTTTGACAAGGGAAAAGAGAGTGAGCAGCATCCTCATTCAGCCTTTGACATGCTGGTGGATTGGTGGGGTGGGGAGGAAATGTCCACATCAGTCTCTCCCCCATCAATCTGCCAAGTTTAAAGTCACTAAAACACAAAATAAACCCGCTCAGAGTGCCTGGATGGTCTTAGAATTTTTCAAAGCTAATACAGATGAAATCAAGGATGCCACTGGGGACCTGAAATTGAGCATTTAGCAGCTGACTAAATAAATAAATGTTTTGCTAATCCCAGTAGGTACTTGCCTCTAAACAGCGTATTAGCTTGTCCATATTTGCTCAAAATAAACTCATAAATCACAGTTAACAGGAGCGTATTTTTGGATGTGCATATGAAAGGTTTGAGTTACTTCGTGTGTGTTAAAAGTCTGGTCATTTTAAGAGCAGCATTTCTTGAGCAAAATGAATATTGCTAGTTTCAAACCAGTGGGTTGGCACTTTATGAGGGGCATGCCCATGAATATGAATTATCTAGCTGGGATTAGGGCTGGTGCTCCAAGGGAGGAGTTTTGGGTGTTGAGTGACCAAGGCTGACATAATTCCTGGGATCCTGAACTTGCCAGAAATGCCCAGGGAGTATCTTCCCTGAAAACTGGCAGGATTTTCCAGTAGTGTTCAGCTTTAATGCTTCTGTAAAAATACAGCCATGCTTTAAAGTTCTGTAGGAATGGTTTAATATCCATGGGTAGGGGTGTCAGGCAGGAGCAGATTCCATGTAAGCTGAGGTGGGTTTTTTTTAAGAACTCACAGTGAGAGTAGTGTTTGTAACTCCTGTTAATCTGCCCCAAAGGAAGGAAAGGATGCAGATTTCCTTCCCTTGTTTCTCAGGGATGGCCTGAGATGTGCAGGATTCCTGGTCTGAGATGTGCAGGATTCCTGGTCTGAGATGTGCAGGATTTCTGGCCTGAGAGATGCAGGATTTAAGACCTGAGAGGTGCAGGATTCCCAGCCTAGGAGGATCAGGATTCCTGACCTGGAATGTGCAGGATTTCTGGCCTTAGAAATACAATATTTAAGACCTGAGAAAAGCAGGATTTAAGGTCTGAGAGGTGCAGGGTTTAAGGTCTGAGAGGTGCAGGATTCCCAACATGAGAGGTGCAGGATTCCTGGCCTGAGAGATGCAGGATTTTATATCTGAGAGGTGCAGGATTTAATGTCTGAGAGGTGTAGGGTTTAAGGCCTGAATTGTGCAGGATTTCTGGCTGAGAGGTGCAGGATTCCTGGGAAAGGAGATGCAGGATTTAAGGTCTGAGAGGTGCAGGATTTAAGGTCTGAGAGGTGCAGGATTCCCAACATGAGAGGTGCAGGATTCTTGGCCTGGGATGTGCAGGATTTCTGGCCTCAGAGATACAAGATTTAAGGCCTGAGAGATGCAGGATTTGAGGCCTGAGAGGTGCAGGATTTAAGGTCTGAGAGGTGCAGGATTCCTGGGCAGAGAGGTGCAGGATTCCTGGCCTGAGAGATGCAGGATTTTATATCTGAGAGGTGCAGGATTTAATGTCTGAGAGGTGTAGGGTTTAAGGCCTGAATTGTGCAGGATTTCTGGCTGAGAGGTGCAGGATTCCTGGGAAGGGAGATGCAGGATTTAAGGTCTGAGAGGTGCAGGATTTAAGGTCTGAGAGGTGCAGGATTCCTGGGCAGAGAGGTGCAGGTTTCCCATGGCACAGGGCACGGGAGCACCAGGTGCCACCCCTGCCATGGCCCTGTGCCAGCAGCCACTCAGGATTGCCATCATCCCCCCAGTCTGGAGACGCTGCCAGTTGGCAGAAGGTGAAATTGCTGAGTGAAGTAATCAAAGATGTCTGACATTTAGAAGTGAAACGTGTTTGCACCTTATCATGTTTCTTCCCAACGGTGAGTCCCTGTGTTCTGGGAAGCCGTGGGCCGGCTGCCCATGAAAATGGACACATGAGAGGCTCAGCAGCAGCAAATATCTTTTCTTTCCCCAGGGGGATGCCACAAAAAGTGCCTATTTTTCCCCTCAGGGATCTCTAGGGTCACGACTGGGTTTACTTTCCTTTTCTCCCTTGAGAATGGACTCAGGTATTTATAAGTAGCATAAAATACAGTGTCATTTTGAGGCAGAACAGGGCATCTTCCACCAGTGAAATAAATCTCAAAAACATCAAATGGTGTTTGTGTGTCACTGTCCTTCTCTCAGTCGAGGGGCTTGGAACACAAGCCCTGTGAGGA
>VYZP01051373.1:2362-26741 GCA_013400635.1 Hypocryptadius cinnamomeus | reverse complement strand
ATATATATATATATATATATATATTAAAAATAACCTCTAACACTGCTGGAGACAGGAAGTGAAACCAACAATGGGATACACAGACACAGGTCACTGCCCTGGGAGCAGGATATCACTGCCCTGACCCATCCTTGCTCACTGCTGGTGGCTTTATAGCAGGAGTGTTCCAGATGGTCTGGGACACCAGGATTCTCTACCAAACCAGGGCTGGCAGCGGTGTCCTGGTGGCCATGCCCCACATACCCTGCTCTTCCCATTATCAGTGATCATCCTGAGAGGCAGAGGCACATGGGGTCTGTACCTTGCTGAACTTTTGCTTGCCCGCTCTGGAAGAAGTGGAAAGCATCGGAGGCTTTGGGGTTTACATGCTTCACTACAGGGAAGATGTTAAGAATATCCTCTTCTGTGAAAGTGGGCTTGTGCCTGTTGTCGAAGTTGTACTCCTTCAGCAGGATCTGGAGGGGCCAAAGAGAGTGGAGAGCACAGTTACCACTTCCAGGGGCACTTGTCAGGAAAAGGGGCAAAATTCTGAATGTGGAATCGCAGTCAAAACATCTCCTGTACCATGACCTGGGACAGAACTCTCCAAGATCAGATGCAGGTGTGCACCACCACCTGTGCATGGCGAAATGGCACCATGGTGACAACACTGAACCCGTGACAGGAGAGCTCATCCAGCTGTTGTCCCACAGCCCACAGAGGAGCAAGAAGGCAGTGCAGTTGCACTGAGGCTAGCTGTTCTTCCAAGGGACATGCCAGCCAGTTTACCCTAAGAGGGAAGTGGATTAGAAATCTGTTTCTCAGAGCTGGGACCTGTATTCCAACATGAACACCACAAAGACCTCTTGGGGCTCATGCTGTGCCTGCAAACTCATTGCACTTACTCATATTCCTCAATACAGAACATGGTGGCAAGGGAGGGAGGATGTGGATCTTACCTGGACTCCAGTTTTGAGGGAGATTTCACGGAGCAGGGTGATTTTCTGTAGATTATACACCTCAGCTGCTTGGTCAGCATTCTCACTGCAGAAAGTACACACAAGCTTCAGCTCTCAGGGGAGTTTCTGCTCAAGGCCATTGCTCTGTTGTGGGTACCTGAGGCACAGGTCCCTGTACAGCCAGGTCTAACCCAAACCAAGGACTAACACTGCAGAGTTTGCCCATGGTCTGTGAAAGACTACACAGCACAGCAGTGCTTTTACAGAAATCCTACATGTGTTCTCAAAGCCCACTGCAGCGTTTTGGGCTGAGTACCCTCAGCTCTTGGTGAGGAGCGAGCAGTCCCTGACACGAGGGGATGATCACTGTCCCACTGCCAAAAGCTGGTTTATCCAGCTAGCCATGGCTTTTCTCTTGGGCCACTTCATTGGTGCTTCCAGTTTAGCACTCACAAGGAGCCCCTTCCTTATTCCCCATCTCTGCTCATGTACAGGAGCAGTTGTCCTTTCTCTGGAACAGAAGCTCCCTTCAGCCTAAATCACTGTTGATATAGACAAGTATCTTCTGACTATACTACTTTTGCTTCTCACCCTCTGATCCCTTCTGTACCCTTAGGAAAGGTTTCCCTTCCTCCTCTGCTTTTCATGGCTGCCTTTGCATCACAGGCTTCATCTGATTCAAAATCTCACTTCCCCCTTCCTACTCTTTGCCCAATTTCTTTCCATTCAAGATCTGTGTAAGTCCCTCAAGGGTACAAATTTTATTCAAACAGAAAACAAATTAAAAAGGGAGGTCCTGTTAAAGAACAAGAGCTACAGAAGTTTGGTGAATCCAGGGACAAGCCAGGGTCACCTGCTCCACTTACCATTCAAGACTGAAATCAAAGTAGTTCTTTGCTTCTGAACAAATATTCTTCCATAGCTCCTGAGGGGTCATGCTTGCCCACGCAGTGTTATCAGCATTGCCAAGGTTCCTGTTTTTCCTTTTCTTATTCTTCTTCTTGGAGACCAGCTCATCAGCTGGAAGATGGGCAATGGGATTTGGGAAGGAGCTCAGAAAACAATTGAGGAAGTGGCTGATGGCAGCGGATAAACCTGACAGCTCCACACCCTACAGTGAGACAGCAGAGTCAGTCAGGAGAGACAGCTGCCATCCCACAGCACTGCTCCAACCCCGAGCCCCACACACACCCAGTCCTACACAAACAGGGGCACCTTCCACGAGAGGGACAGGAAGGCAGGACAAGTACAAGTGGCACTAGCACAGACAGGGTGTATGCCTACACACAGAAATGTAGTGTAGGCACATACATTTCGGGCTGCTACCTGGGACAGAGAAAGCAGAGAAGATTTTGGCACTGGAACCAAGCCAGGTGTATTGCTAGGCTGCGTGTGAACACGTACAAGGATATGTAGTGTTGAGCCAATTAAAAAGGCTTCTTAGAAGGGCAAAGGCAACACTGTTTAAGAGGAAAAAGTATTACAGAGAAAACAAGCTGTGATTTCACTTCTAAAAGCCTCCAACATAATGAGTGAGGATCTGGGGAGGGAAAAGCATGAATGATTGCTCTCCGGGAAAGCTTTCTTCAAGTGGGAACTTGCTTTCCCTTACATATTGTAATGTACCTATTTCAGTGCTAATGAGCTTGTACTTCTCGTTGCCATGCAACCCCCAGGAACTGCCTAATGAGAGGAGAACCCCAAACAGCTCTGTTTGTGGAAAAAAGTCATTAGGGAGGACATACGAGGCAAGAGGTCAGATTGCAGGTCATACCTGGAGGTACGTCTTGAAGATGTGCTTGGCTGATCGAGTGATCAATTCACTGATTCCAATTTTCTGCCCAAAGGGATAAAGAACAGACTGAGCGCATTGGCAGGAATATGGAAAAATACACTGGGCTTTTGAAATGGTCTTTTAGCAAGACCTGCAGAAGATACACTATTCTCCCAGCAGCACAGAACTGCAAAAGCATTTGACAGCCCTCCTGGAGCCACCTCTGTGCCCACAAGCCACGGGTGCAGCTCAGCACAGCTCCAGCAGTGCTTCAGGGGCTGCCACAGCCCAGCCCCTGCCTGCTCCTGGGCAGCCACACTCACAACACTTCAGAGTTTGATCCAAAGCCCAGATGTGTCTTAGAGGCTTAAAGAATGCATGGGTGAAAATCCAACTGTGTTACTCACTATTACATTTGGGAATCCCTGAAGCAATTCTCTACCCCAAAAGATGCTCACAGTTCCTAACATTATGAAATCGATTAAGGATTTGGAAAAAAAACCTCCCCAGCCACCACTTACAGGTCCTCCTCCCTCCTCCCCTGTTCTTGAAGCTGTGTGTTTTTACACAGAGAGAACAACTGGCCAAGTGGGAATCTCCTTGGGACAAATGATGCCAGAGTGGTTTGAACTGTCTGATGTTAAGCCTGATGCTTACAAAGATGTGATCCAGCTGTGCGTGGCCGGGGGTCTTGCTGATGAAGTTGATGACTTTGCCCAGGTAACGCATGTTGATGCCCCTCTGGTGCATGGCCTCAGCCAAGGTCGCCCCATCCATCGGGAGCACCGTGTGATCCAGGCAGTCCTTGACCTGCAGGGTATGTACAGACTTTGCTTACTGAGGACAAACATGAAGGAAAGAACTTCCATTTTAAAAAATATTAAAAAAAACCCCACACCAGGAGGCAGGACAGGCATTCCCCAATGCCACTGCAGACACCTCCTTACCTGGGGCTGAGGGTTGCCCTGAAAGCAGGCACTGACCCCAAACAAGACTCTTTTGGTGGGTAACACCTGCTGTAACACCAGGGACCACAGTGTGTGGATACCTGTGTGGTAACACAGGCAGGGGGGACATCTGCAGTAGCCAGCCCAGTCTGGGCCAGGTCCTTGCCACTGGGGCCAGTTTCTCTCCTCTGTCTCAGCAGGGAAGGAGCAGCTCTACACTCTCTCAGAGGCAAAACAACTCCTACCTGTGCAATAGCAGGCTGACTCTTCTTTAAGGGCCTCACAGTCACTAACTAATTGCCATTTCCAATTAAAAGAGTACGTGGAGCTGTGCACACATAGCTGATAAGGACAAATGGCACTTGCATGTTAAGCTGTGCTGCAGTGCTGATAAACAGTGTTTAATTCACGTCATGGAGTAACACCAGCTCCTCTCTGATATGCACAGGACTACCTGCTACAGCAACTGGTCTGCCACCTGCTCTCACACAGGCCTGTGCAGTGTTTTGGGTTTACATACTGGAGTATCAACTACCTTGTAATCAACAATCACCGAGCCCTTTTCTGACTCATTCACCTCCTTTTTTGTTTAAAGACTGAATAGCTGGTTCTGAAGGCTGTGCTGACTACAAAATTAGTGGATTTAGAGTTCAGAAGAAACTTTCCAACAAGGAAAACCCTCTCCTAACACAAGACCAACAACTCCTGGACTTCTTGGAGTAGAGCTCATTGAGTTCTCCCCTGCCAGTTCCAGTGCCTGCTCTGACAGCTGCATCAGCCATCAATTCAGCAAGCATCCCAGGAAGGGAGAAACTGGGATTTCTTATGTGGCCAGGGGCATGGGTAACATCCAAAATGCTCAAGATTTACAGGAGTTTTTAATGACTGCTATTAGTCAAAACAATTTCCCAGTTCACTTCAAATTATTAGTCACTGACTGAGTCACAGCCAGGGTCAGCTAAAACAATAAGCTGTGAAGGATGCCCAGGGCTAGGGAGGATGGCTTATGTGGTCTCTATTGTCCCAAACTCTTAGCAACAGCTTTAATTACCAGTGCCAAAAATTTTCTGTTGGATTAAGGTGAGAAAATTGTGCCATGATGTAAGATGGGAAAAGGAAAACCCCTCGTGCCTTGCACGCAATGCTCATGCTGTTCCCTGTGGTCCCCCACCAGTGCCAGAGCCGGCAGCTGCTCAGGTAAAGCTGCTGTCCCAGAGGTCACCAGGGCCACTGCTTGCTCAGAGCAGCCTAGCTCTGAGGGCAGCATCACTACTGGCTCTGGGTTCCTTACCAAGCCTGGGATCTGGCAGGACAGCAGGAAAGCAGCAGCATCCTTCAGCAGCTGCTTCTGATCCTGCACCTCCTCTTTGCTCGACTCTGGGAAGCGAACACCTGGGAGAGGAAAAGACAAAAAACATCAACCACAGCAACTCACAGAAATGTAATTGTCTCCCTGGAATGTTGGATGCTTCAAAAACTTATCTCAACCTATAAATGTTTTGACAGGAAGAGCATTGGCTGCTGTGTTCAGGCAGTGGCTGGGCTGCTCAAACTCAATGGTTTGGCCATTCTCCTGCAATGTGCCTGCACACTGCCCCAGTATCGACCCCAAGAAGCACTCTGGAGCTTCTCAATTTCCCCATAAAAAAAAGCTATGGCTCCAAGTAATGGAAATTCATGTGTGATGGCTGTGCCTTATGTGTGCATGTGAAAGGGCATCAGTCAAGTTAGTGTTATTTTTTGTGTAAACTACTACATGAAGACCAAATCTGATATTTTTTCCTCCCTCTGCTTCTTTTCACGTGGTCTCACAGCTGGGATGCTGGAGAATCACAGGAGGATTCTTGGCAGGAACCCACAGCCCTCCCTGGGGGTGGGAGACGCTCCCTGCCTGCCTTGGCAGCTCCAGCACTGCAATGCATTGCTGCTTCCTCTCTTTGCATCTCTGTGCTTCACAGGGAGCCCTGCACCCTGCCCAGCCAAACAAAACCAGCAACAGTGTTGGTCTGCAGCTGGCTGGACACAGCCACCCTCTGAAGGGCTGGCCCCAGCTCTGGGTACACGTACCTGGTGAGAAAATATCTGGGTTAAAGCGAATATCAAATGATGTGTCACTAATGGAGCCTACAGCCTTGCAAGCATTTCGAATCACTTCTCTGCTTTTGGGATCCACTGGAGCAGGAAGAAAAACAGAATACAAGTGAATGTGGAGTTCAGGAAATGACAGACCTAGCTATTAAATTAAGTTTTGTTACTAAAAACAGCAATGATGGCACATTCTGAAGAAATCCATTATAAAAACAATCAATTGTAAAGGAGAATGGCTGCAAAGTCTGAATGGGAGCACATAAGATGACCCAAAAATCCCATGGATGTCCCCACCTCCAAGGACATGCACTCAGAAATCCAAGTCTGGGGTTCCCAAAGGTGCCCATGCACTGCTGGCCTCCTGCCTGGCCCCAGCCCTCCCCTGCACTCCATAGGCCAGCCTGGCTGGGCTCTTGCTCCCAGGAAAGAGTTGAGGGGCTGGTGGCCTTGCTGGGCTCAGACACCTCAGTCATCCTGCCCCCAGGGGCGAGTAATTAATCAGGGTGTGAGCAGCTCTAACAAAGAGGCCAGGCAACACTGACAGGCAGCCAGTGCTTGTCCTGTTTAACCACTATCAATCACCCCAACCACCCCCAGCCTGGCGCAGCTCCCACCAGTGCCAGCCCACCAGGGAGCTGGTGCTGAGGATGAAATACCTGTGCCATCGTCCGACGCGATGGTCTCAGCGAGCTCCTTCACCTGATCCAGCCCCGCCACGCTGTCGTCCATTTTCCCATCCTCTGACTCGGGCCTCTCGCCGTCTGCGGCGCCATTCTCTGCAGAGGCACCATTTTCCAGCGCAGCTGAGCTCTCCTGCTTGTTGGCTTTCTGCTGCATCAGCTGCAGCGCAGCCAGCTTCATGAATAAGAGATACCTGCAGCAAAGGGAAAGGGCAATTCAGCACAGCAGAATCCCAGAGCACCACACCTCTGGAACGTGCCCCACTCCCTGAGCTCCCCTGCCTCCCCAGCACCAAGTGACCCAAACATCCCACCACAAACACGCCTACAGCACTGCCCACTGGATTTTTTCCAGCCTCTAGAAACAAACGTAACTTCCAAGACATTGGGAAAGCCTTAAAAAGAAGCATAAATCCTTCCTGTTCCCTAGCCATCAAGTGGAAAGGACACCTGCAGGGAAAGAAGAACTTCTAAATGTTTGGACAGGAATCAACAGTAATAGATCTAGACACTAAAACACAAACCATCTCTTTCCCTGGCTCCCTGTCCAAATCCCTACTGTTCTCACCTCTTGTTAATTAAGTTCCTATAGCTGCATTTACACAGCCAAGCAATAGGGCAATTAGCTGCTCACTTCTGGGAGCTCTGCTGGGATGTTCCCAGGACAGTGCAGCAAGGTCCTGACTTGAACCACGACCACCTGCAGGTGGAGGAAGGGGGGAGCTCTGCTCACCTGTGTTCTACAAAGGCATCAACAAGCTCTTGACGGAGACAGCAAAGCTTGTGTCTGTGCTGCTTGGGGAACCCCATTTTCTTACATTCCTCTGGCATCTCCTCCCCTTCAACAGGCAGGAAGTTTAGATCTGGAGGGAAAGTGCGTAGCAGGTCCAGGATGTAGTGACGCCCATCATTGCCAATAATGCCTTTGCACTCTACTGAGGAGCACAGCTCCACCTCCTCATTCTTGTCGTTGAGAACTTTGTGCTTCTGGATCTTCAGCGGCCTGCTGGTCTTCTCCAGCAGCTCCAGGTACTTGGGGTGTGACACAACTGTCTTGCCAAAGTCTATTGACCCATAGATGACACTCTGTTCCTGCTCCCGCTCCAAGATGCCAGGAATAATAGACTGAGCTGTCACCCTGTAACCTCTGTAATCCACCACGACAGTCCCCAGCGTGTACAGCCCCTCCACATCCACAGCGTTGTAGGTCCGCACACCGTTGAGATCATTGGTAGGAGCCACATAAGCAGCAACGTCTCCACCAAAGTCCTTGTAGTGGTCACGGACGTCAAAGCCCAGGCTGAAGAAAATGTTGTTCCAGATGAACATCTGCATCTTGGTCTCCTCGCTGGGGTTGATGGCCATGACATTGCCATCAATGACAGCCATAGCACCTCGTGTTGCTGCTGCAGTGAAGTCACTGTGAACCTGGAGGCACATGGAGAGAAAGCAGGGTCAGGATCTCCCCATGCTCTCAAAGCTCCCCGCAAATTTTTCCTTTGCTCCTCTCCTCCCAATAGCCTTTCAGCAGGCAGGCAGGTCACTGGCTGTTACTGCTGTGAGCCTGGCTAGTGGCTTCAATACAAGTCCCAGGAGCCAGAACACAGGCAGCAAAGAAGGGGCTGTGTGAGGAGCTGCCTGCATATCCCGAAGTTACCTTGAAAATGGCTCGTTCTCTCAGCAGCCTCTCAGGCAGGTTCTTGCGTGGCAGCTCCCGTGTGGTCTGCAGCTCCTCATTCCAGTCTCTGGTCTGAAAGAGGGAGGGAAAGCCTTGTGGGATGCAATGCATTGTGTGGGAAGGGGCTGGCAAGGCAGTATTCCTGCTTCACAAGGCATTTTGGGAGAGAAGGGAGAGGAAGGGGCAAGAATTCAGGCTGCTGTGGGGCTCAGAGGAAGTGACTTAGCAGCAGGAATGAACACACCTCGAGAGTGGACTTTATTCAACAGCAGTTTGGGACAGATGTTGCATCAGCCCAGCCAGTGCAGGGGCACTGAAGGGCAGCACGGTGCAGGTGTCATTAGCCAGTGCTGTGGTCACACTGCAGGCACGTGCTGCCCACGGCCTGCCATTGCTGCCCTGCACCACTTTGTGCTAGAAAGCTGCAGCTGAAGCATTTGGAGCAGTCTGCTCAGAGACACAAGAGCCATTCCAGGCCTGACTGGCACGAGGGAGTGGTCTGCCTCCTGTGCAGTGGCACTCTTCAGAGAAGGCACATGGAATTTATAAACACCCAAGCAGAAGCTGCTCCTCTCAGTCCCTTCTGTGCTCATGGAGCTGCAGCCTGAGCAGCACAGCCCCTGTAGTCAAGGGCCCTGTGAAGAACAAGGACTCCTGCAAGTTTTCCTTTGATGACCAAAACTCTCCCACAAATAACAGAGGTTACTTTTTGGAAGTTAACTTGTCCCCAGCACAGCTGGCAGCAAAACTCTTGCCAGTGTCATCAGGCAAAGCAGGAGCAGTACCTGTCCAGGTATGTGCTCCTCGTAGCCCAGTCTGGAGGTGTAGGCGTCCTCTGCCCGGACACAGTCCATGGCGTGCTCTGCTTGCGGAGCCGTCCAGCTGTACACTTGGAAAGGAGTGGCTATCCTCTCAAAGGGGTGTCTCTGAACCCTAGTTTGGGAGAAACAACAATTACACATTTATAAAGGAAGAATCCTCTATTCCAAGAGAATTTTCCCTGTGCTTTCGCACTGTCCCTACAGGTCACGATGTAACAGCGGCGCACAGTGGAAACCCAAGCACTGCTGAAGGTCTCTTGTGTGATCTGCCTGCTCTCAGCAGGGGCTGGGGGCTCATCTGTAGCTACTTCTGGCCCAAGAAGCAACACAGTACAGCATTTTTTAAATGGCCAGATAGTCACAGTGGTGGCTGGAGGCCACTGCTAATTTCAGCCCTCGTCTCGTGCCACTTTCATCTCCTTAATGAAGCAGGAGCAGAGCTCCCAAAAGCCACACAATGTGCCTATCAATCCACACCCTGCTAAGCCGAGGCAGTTCATTAAGTGACTCTGAAGAATGACAGGCTTTTGCACAGGACCCACTGTGCTAGAGCAGAACAAATGGTCCCTGCAGCAAGGACGGGATACTCAAACAATGCCTTATTGTTGTGTTATTATTATAGGAGCTAGAGGCAATTACAGAATATTAACATGCACAGACATGTTTAAAATAACCAGCCTCTCGCCACTGTAAGCCTACACAAAGCCCTCTTGTGTTACTTTCACTGATATTTATGCTTTGGTCTCGTTTGTGGATCAGGGAGATCCTCAGGGTGCTGCCCTGTCCTTCAGTCAGGTGCTCTGGTCCTTGCAGCTTCCACTCACGTGTCCCAACCACCCACCACTACATGAGCACAGAGAAGCAGGCACTGCAATCCCTGCTGCACCAGAGGCATCCAGCTCCCCAGAACCAGCTGAGCCTCCCCAGCTTCACACTGGGCTGCTCAAGGAACTAGAGAGGAAAAAGCATTGCTACCGTTTCTTTTGCAGAGCAGAGAAGTTTTTTTTGAAGGTAGGGCTGATCTGGTTAAGTAGTTCCACCAAGGAATGACTGAGAAAACTAGGGTTTGCAGGTTTAGGATTGAAGTTGTATGCAGTAGACCTGCAAGAGAAAAAAAAAGAAACAGTCAAAAGCCATTGTCATACCTGAGACTTTCCACACCCTAGGAACGTGGAACATGACTGAGAGCTCTTCACACATGCACACTATCAAAGGCTGCACCACGTGCCCTCGCCTGTGGGACAGAGACCATGGGGCAAAGAGGCAGATGGGCTGCAAGGATCCTGCCCAGTGTCCCTGCATGAAACAGCCAGTAACCCTGTACCTGGGCCTGATGGTTTTTTAATTTAGACCTTTTTCAGCCATCCCCAGGATCAAGACAGGCTTCTATTTTTATAGCTGGGAAGGACTGATTTCACAGAACTTCCCAAACACACCAAAGGTGCCTTTGCTTAACAGAGAAACCCCTCAGCACAGCCGCTCCAACAGGCATAGCCACAACAGCCTCCCACAGCTACCATTAAAAAAACAAAAAAAGAAATTATTTGTAGTAAAATCTGCACCCAGCTCAGGGAGTTCTGACAGGCTATGCTTTTGCTTCAGGGCAAAATGAGATAGTTGCAATAGTCAGGAAGGAATTTCCTCCCAACTCAAAATGCCCTAAATAGCTGATGACATTATGGGATGTTTAAACTTCCCCTAAAGCACCAGGCATTTAGCCACTGTGGAGAAGTGGTACCAGGCACAACTGAACAGCCCAATCCAGTACAGCAACTCCCACAAACCCATGTGAGCAGCGAATTAAAATAGACTGTTTCTGCCACAGGGGGAAAAAAAAAAAAAAAGCTGCAACTGTTTGTTTATGAGTTGTTTTCCAGTTGGCTGCTGCAGGGCAGGACAGGAAGAACCTCAGTTACTCACTGATTCAAGTAAAATCCCCGAGTGGAGGCAGTGATACTGACGTGCCGATCCTCCACCGTGATGACGTACAAATACATCAGGTCCCCGTGCATCTTCCGGTTACCGGGCGGAGGGTTCCAGCCACTCATCGTCAATACCTTTAGGCACTGCAAAGGCTACAGCAGAACACAACAGAAGCAACTCCTGTCAGCAGGAATTAATTTATTTGAGTTAGAGTCACTCAGTGTACATGCCAGATCCCCTTTACCTGCTGCCCTTGCTTGATTCCAGAAACAGAGCTTACAAACGCACCTGGTCTCCAGAGCACAGCTTCCTGAGCTCTCTGCAGTCCACTAGTTTGCCTTTCACACCGTGAGACATGGGTGAAAGCAGACACCCTGGGCCTTTGGGCTGCACAGGGTATGGATTTCTTGCTGTACTTGTTTTCAAATGGCAGCTTCTAAACCAGAATCCGAGTGGGAGGGCATGGGAAAGCTAAGGGCGATCTGTAGTGACCTGCAGATCCTGTCTCCAGGACTTTGCAGAGGAATGCTGCTTTCCCTTCTCTGCCACCCATCCCAGCAAGCCCTTCCACACTCTGCAGATGTCCAGACTCCATGTCCAGTGTTTTGCACACCAGCTCCTGGACTTTATTCTTTTGGCTAAGCAGTGCTATCCCAGCGCTTGTTAAGCGCCAAGAAGAACAAATCCCAAAGTCCACTTCAGCTCAGCTTTCAATCCCTGACCACCAGTTTGCTGTGAGGAATGTGCCAGCAGCTGTTTGACACAGGAGAACTCTACCTTCCAGTCTCTGTTCTGGGGCTGAAGGGCACACAGGGGCCTCTCTTTGCTACCTGGCAGGATATGTTCAGGAGGGGTGCAGTCAATTTGTTCCATTTCGGTACCTTTCTTCTTCCGTTTTCCACTGTCTAGAACGGACAGAGACATAAAGTGAGTTCTCAAAAGTGCAGCACTCTCTCCCCCAGTCATCATTCAAAGAGGGATGTAGAAGTACTCCAAGTATTCTTTGCGCTCCTAAATGACACAGGACAGCTGATTGTTACTGTGTGTTTAACTGAGCAAGGAGTCAGGGAATGAAACCAGTGACCACACCAGAGAAGTCTTTTTGACCCGTACCTCCCAGGTCTCCTTCAGTGAAGACACTCAGGAAGGACAATGAGTTACAGTCCACACCATTGAAAGCATCTGATGGGTCAAGACTCTTCAGAAGGTCCCGAATGTGGCGCACGTGTATCCTGGCTTCTCGCACTGTGTATGGCTCTGATGACCAAAAAGCGAGGAAAGAAACTGGAATTAGACAGTTGCTTACTCCTTTGGCACACAGGTCTCAAAATGGAACCACAGGAAAGAGCTGACAGGTGGCCAAAATCACCCCCTAAGAAAACCCTCACTCATTCCCTCCCAAGCCTGAAGGAACTTGCCTTCCACCACTTTGAGCAGTGAGCCCTCCTGCAGTCCTTCAATCGTCTTCAGCTCAGCAAAGTTATCCAGGACGTTGCCATCCAGCTGCAGGGAGAAGCAGGTCCGATGGCAGGTATCCTCCCGGTCCATCAAAACTTGATGGATTTCTTGCACCATCTCTTGAGGAGAAACCTTAAGAAGGTAAGAACCCAGACAATTATTGTTTACCCTCCCTCATGCTCTTGCCAAACTTTGCCCCTCAGCTGCAATATCAAAAAACTCTCAGACCCCTCTCTCCAGGCTTGGACAGGCAGACTCTACCTCCCTTCCCAGGAAGATCACTTCTGCACCTGAGGGAGGGCACTGTCACCTCTGGCAGGGTCAGCCACCCGAGTTCCACCCCACGGGGCTTGGCACCCAGAGATGTAACAGCCAGGCACTGCACCAAGCACTTGGCATGGGACAGAGGTGACAGAGGGCACTGAAGGAACAGAAGGTGGTGGGGGAAGTGGGGTTCTTCCCTTATCCATTCACACCACATTAGTGGTGAGACCTTGAATGCTGCACATGGAAAACAGCCCAGTTCCTCCTCCCCATGCGTGGTGTGTCTGTGCCAGTGCCACACCTCCACACAGCACCAGGGCTGCTCCCCCACCTCCCTGCTCTGCTCCAGCACCACTGACACTGCTGGAAAACCCAGAGGACTCCGGATAGTTTACATAAGCTGCTGTAAACAACACGGCCTGCTATTATTAGCCTATTAAAGCTAACAGGAGACAAAAAGCCAGTCTGAGACGCAGCTATTTCCACAGGGCATGGGATTTTGCTGCACTCTCTGCTAGTCTTGGGGAGGTAAGAACTTCCCACTGGGTTTAGATTCCAGATGCCTCTCCCCAAAATTAAGAGATACTTCATTCAGATAGTTTTTTGTGAAGTATCAAGCTAATGGGACTATGAACCAGGCCCATCAGAGCCCATCCTGACCTGGCAGCCTGTCACTGTCCACATGACATGAGGCAGAGCTCTCCATGCAGAGGGAAGTGGAGACTGCATCGTTCCCTTGGTCTTCAGGCCGGTGCTTGAGCTCCCTGAGCTGTGTTAGCACCTGTCACTGTACAAAACCCAGGCTGGCCTGAAGCAGCATCATGTCATAACTGCTGAGCAAGCAAGGGATTTTCCCTTCCTCACTCAGGCCCAGAAATCACGTTTTCACAACACTTCTTTAGAGGAGCCCAGAAGTGGGAAGGCCATTTTCCCTGTGCTCAGCTCCACAGCCAAGCCCCTCTGTATGGACAAAGAGCTACAATGCAGTGAGTTCTCCTTCCCCTTGCTCCACACCTGGGATCCAGAACGAAACACCCTCCCTGTCCTTGCAATGCCCAGGCAGGCCTGGGCTAGGCAGCCTCTTGCTCACGTCTCTTCTTCCTTCATTTCTCTCAAGGCACTGGCCAGGCAGTCTCCTGCACCCTCCATCCTTTGCTGCCTCCTTCCCCACTTAGTCCTGGTCAGAAGATAGACAGGTCAGGGAGCTGTGAGCAGCCTGAAGGTGCTGTCCAGACTGAGAGGGTTAACAGGGGCCTTCCCAGGCACTGCCTCCTTCCCTGCCTGCCTGGCTGAAGGGATCTGGCTCAAATACTCCCCACCACCTCTGTTCCCTTCCCCAGCTGGTGAGGGCAGGTACCTGCAGGGAAAAGGGCTCTATCCCTGGTGCACAGATCTTGACAGTAAATCCCGTATCCTGTATGACGATGACCTCCTGGTCGTTCCCATCTTCTCCCGGGTCAGCCTCCTCATGGCCATTCTGCTTGGCATCCTTCTCGCCCTTGAGGCTGTCATGTGGGCCGCTGCCATTCATCAGTGCCACGCCAGACGGGTGCTCTGGGCAAGGAGAGAGGGGTTTAGACAAGGTTCTCTCCAGTGGGCTGCAGAGAATGGCTTGGACACTGCAAAACCCGAGCTAATCAGGGGCTCAGGCCGGGTTTTATTCTGCACTTGCTGTTTACTAGACAGAGGTGTGCCAGGCCCTTCCCTCCCTGCATAATTAAGGTGCTCTCGCTTGCCTGCGGTGTTTGCATCTTCCACAAACCATGTGCAGAGAGGGGAGGGAAGGAGAGCAGGAAGGATGGGTCAGTGTACACCACACTGAGCTGTCTTAAGAAGCCTCTTAATTAAAAAAAAAAGGGTGTGTGGTGCTTTGCAGCCTGGAGGCAGCTGTAACCTCTGCACCAACACGTTAAAGAGCAGAGGGAGAGGGAGGCCGGCGGCTGCCCGGCACCGCTGCGCTCACGTGGCAGCCCGGTTACTCCACAGGCACACAACAGCTCCCACGGCCCTGCCCGCATTTGGCCACCCTCTGCATTTCCAAAATACTTTGCAGAGATCCCATGGTGCCAGGGCGAGGCTTTGCCTAAGCACTTTTATTCAAGAAAATGATGACGACATTTAAAGTGCTCACTTAGACAGATGTGTCACAGGGCTGGGGAGCTCTCTGCACCCACCTCACAGCTCTGCAATGGTTTGTTTTCTTTTCCAATGAGCTGGATAGCGTCAGAGAGATGATAAGATCTACGAAGCTGCCAGTCTCCTAGAGGAGCCTACATCCCCTGAACCAGGCTGGGACCACACTAAAGAGGACTAAGGGGCTGCCAGGAGAAGTTGGAAGAGTGGAAAGAGCTGCTGATAGCAACTCTGGGAGATGGCAGAGTAGCCCTTGCCCCCAGCGTGCCAGGCCAGTGCCCCACCCTGCCCCGCACACCCGGGGCAGTGGGTGCTGGAGAGCAGCAGGCATCGTGTCCCTCAGCTGTGCTCCCAGCAGGGCTGGCCCAGCACACTCAGCTGCGCCCCAAGGCCACACGCAGCAGTGCCAGCTTGGTGCTCTCAGGCACCCACTTGCAGGCAGCACAGATGGAGCAGGTGGGGTGCTTTCCCAGGCCGCAGAAACAGCTTTCTGAAAGGCTGCACAGGGTCAGAACAGCTGCAAGCCAGGCTAATGCCTCGAGGCTGCAGCCAGCTCCATCTGGCAGGTGTCCCTCCTCATCCTCACCTCCCAGCAAGGCACCAGTCCCCACTCCAGGGGAAATGGCAGCTCAGCCTCCCTCACTTCGTAGACTGGTGCTGTGGCTTGAGGACCTACAGCTGTCAAAGCCAGTGCTTCTCCATCAGCCCCAACTGCTCCTGCAGCCCAGAGAAGTCATCCAGCCATCACAATAACCCAAAAAGGGACGGCAACACCATATCCCCCTGCACACCTCTGGAGCACAACATGAGGCTGCAGCAACAAGCCCTGCAAAAGCACCCCTGGAGGGTCACATCCCTGCCCCAGATGACTGCCAACAGCAAACCCTCAGAGATGACTGTCAGGGCTGACTTAGGACATGGTGAAAGGGCAAAAAACGCAATGAGAGCACGCCCATTCCGAAAGGCAGCAGGTAGCAGAGCTACCTCACGCAGCCTCGGCTGCCTTCAGCAGCTCAGCAGCTGCTGCTCATGTTCCCTGTCACTGTGCATATGTCCCCAGCACTCACTGCTCATTTCTTTGACAGATGAAGCCATGGGCAAGTCAGACGAGAGGCCTGGCTGTGGCTCCAGCAAGCTGCTGTCATGCTAGAAAGAAGGAAGAAAAGCTCCATGCAAGAGTGCCTCAAGAGATGTGGTTTCAGAAAAACCACACCATGCCCAAAGGGCTGGGGAGAGCCCCTCGTCACACCCTACAGCCAGCACAGCCATACTCCTGGGCTGCCTGAACACGTGGGGATCTGGAGGGAGTGTAGACAAGGCACCACGGAAATGCTACACCTGGGGCTACCGGTACTGCAGACAGGATGACCTGCCAGGCACCCGAGCCAGGCTTGGCCCAGCCCCTGCCCACCCAAGCAGGGCAGGATCACTGAACTTCTGTTCCTGCTGTGGTAGCCAGAAAGGAGACAGAATTTGGCTGAAAGGAAGGCTGGCACTGCAACCCATGCATATGCCAGCCTGGAGAACAGCAAACACCTTCAGCAGCAAAGCCAAGTGAGACAGGAAAACCTGAACACAGCAAGGGAAAAGTTACCAGCCAGGACCACACTTCTGCTTTTCACTGCTCAGTGGTGCAAGATCCCCAACCTACCTAGTGTTTCAGAAATCAGAATACTGCTCCTAGTCTGCAGAAATACAACACATTCACACCTTCCATCCCTCTTTTCCTTACTTGAGTGAAGGCAGGGCCAGCACAGCTCTGCACTTTGTGACAAGAGACATGTAGAGGCAACACCTTCAAGTCTCCTTATGCTAGAGGATCTAGCTCCACCCAGCACAGTCTTAAGTTTAGAAACGAAAGTTAAGTCTGGACTGAGAAAGACCTGCTGTGCAGCAGGTTAACCCTCGGATGTGAGCCAGGCAAGGCTTTCCAGAGGGGTTCTCTACAGAATGGGTATATTTCAAGGAAGCATGAGCTGGCCTGGAGGCTGTGCTGCCTGCTGGGTGCTGACTCACCTGATGTGCTCCCCGAGGGAAGCAGAGCTGCACCCACCTGCCTTAAAGTGGGTCACCAGTTCCTCCCACCCGCTGCAGCCCGACTGTGCCGCGGCCTCAGCAGTGCCGGCGCAGAGGGAGGTACATCATGGGGCACTCATGGATTTCACAGGATTTCAGCCTACTTGAGACAGCAGGAGGAGGCACAGGAACACCTGCAGAGACGTCTCTCCCATTCCTTGCTCTCACTTCAGGCCCCAAACAGGCGGGCAGCTGTGTCTGGCTGCCGGCTCTCGCTGCCATGCGCTGCACCCCAGATGGCTCACGGAAGGTGTCTGAGTCACAGGGAAGCGGTTCCACCCGCTCCGGGGGCAAACCCGGCCGCTCCTCCCGCTTACCACCCTGCTCCTGCTGCAGATGGAGATCCCTGCCGGGTCACGTTGGCCTCGGCACGCAGGTTTGTGGTCTCGGCCGAAGGCTGTGACCTCTGGTCTCCCCTGTCTTCCCAAGGGATGTGCCTGTGCCCCAGCAAGGACCCTCCTCCTGCAGCTCGTACCCGAGGTGTGGCAGAGGCTGCCGAGCTCTGGCCCGTGCTGGCTGGCAGTGTTCTCACGATGAGAACAGGATGAACACGATGTTCTCACTGCTGCCCCGAGCACAGCGGAGCAATCCCTGCACACACAGAGCAGAGCAGAGCGTGGCCGGGCACCCCGCACCGGGGCAGCGACCCGCACCCGCCTGCCTGCGCTCACACCTGGCACAAAGGATCAGACGGGGGATTAGGTTTCATCTCTGTGCCTGGACAAGGAGTTCACACGCCAAGGTGACAGGGCCTGCTTTAATCACGCTCCTATTTACAGCCAGGCTGTGGCAGTGGCACCTGGCAAACCCCTGCAAAGATCCTGGTGTGACGGAGGGTGCACACCTGAACCCAAAACCTGCTGGCTGCACACAGCGACAGACAGCACAGATCCTGGGAAGAGTTACTTAATAACTGATTTAGGTTCAAACAAATCTTCTAAACCAAAGTCAGACACAAATCCTTTTCAAAGATTATCGGATCCAAAAGTCAGAGACACTGTGTTGCTGGGAGTTAGCCTGGTCTGCAAGGACTGCTCTGTCAGTGGGGAGTTTCCTTCCCTACATTCAGTAACTGGAGAAATTCTTGCAGGGACAAAACTAAAAATTAAATCCCCTACTTTACCAGCACCCACTTTTGGAATCCATTTCCTATTATCAGCTCCAGTGCCATTTTGAGAGGCCAACTGGCTGGGGCCCACTGTCCCCACTGCACTGCAATAATGCGCTGGGTGAAGGAAGAGGAGGAACATCCCATCCTCAGCACAGCTGATGGAGCTGCTCCACCCCTGCAGCTCAGGCCTGTCCTCAACCTGCACACAGCTGAAGGAAGGCAAAGGCTCCCTGTGCTGGTCCCTCGCAGATGCACACTTCCACCCAAGCTGCTGCAGGTCCACTCCCATCCTTTACAAGGACCACGTTTGCAGCCACAAACAAAAGAGGGATTTACCTTACGAATTGAGAAAAAGACAAGCAAAACGCCCTTAAGTTTGCTTTGCTGACACAAACAAGGCACAGACAGGTCCCTCTGTGGTACACACCCAGGTGGGATACCTCACCACCTTCCTCCTTCACCTGCAAAGTTAAAACATCACCTCTGCACCCCTCCCCTCTCCTTTGTGCTGCCCCATCCCACAGGCACACACAGCCACCCACCCCTGTGAGGGGCATACAGTGTGGTGGCTCCACGCAGCAGGACAGAGCACCTGGGAGAGGAAGCTTCTTTTTCTTCCTCTTCTTCTTCTGCTGCTGCTGCTGCTGCTTTGAGGGCAGAACCTGGGCCTGGGAATCAGCATCGCAGCTTGACCTTCTGCTGGGGCAGGCAGTAGGCTCTGTCACAAAACCAGCACTTGTGTTCTGAGCCTTGGGTGACACCTCACCAGGGGGAACAGGCAGCACAACTGCACTTTGAGCTGGCAGGGTTTTCCCTGCACTTGATGGCAGAGCAGAGGACGGTGTCCCAGGGCTCCCTGGGGAGGGAGCAGGAGCTCTGCACTTGGGCGTGCTGTGCGGAGCCGCTAAGGCTGCGTGCAGGCGCACGGCCGCGCGTCCCTCGCCCTGGCCCTGGCCAGCGGAATGTGCGGCAGGGCCCGCTCTGCCGTCAGCTGCTGCCACGTGCTCCTCCCGGCGGCAGGATCTGTGGGCTAAGCCGCTGTCCTCAAGTTTCACACAGCTCTGGCAGGCCTCAAGTGACTGAGCATGATCAACCAGCCCTGCCGGCCTGTCCCCAAGGTCGGCTGGAAGGACAGTCACTGCATGGGATGCCTCAGTCTGCTGGAGCAGGCCAACCGTGCCAATGCCAGGTCTCAAACCGCTCTTATCACAAACGGTCATCATTCCTTCTTTGTCCTTGCTCCCAGATATGTCTTGGACGTATTCAGTACCCTTCTGCAGGCTTCCAGTCACCGCCTCACTGGGGATGATGTCTGGATACAGCCCAGCGCACTGGGCAGCTTCTGGCATCTCTGGGACGACAGTGCAGCTTGTGGGAGACTTTGGCAAGAGGGGCGACCTCTCGTCGGGTGAGCCAGAGCCGCGTGGCTGGAAGAGGAGATCGGTGACTTGCCTGCAGCAGTTTGCAAAAAGGCTGTTTCCCATGCCTGGCTCGTGCAGCACCGGATCAGAACAGTCAGCTGTGTTCCACACATACACTGAAGTCCCCACAAGGCACCGTCCCACGCGCAGCCCGTGCCCTCCGCTGCCTTCTCGCAGCCAGGTGCTTTCTCCAAAGAGAATGCCCGCGTGGCCCCAGCGTGGCAGGGCACAGGAGGACCAGCAGCTGCCTCCGCGCAGGATCCCACGCCCGTGTGCTCACCAGAACTGGATGCTGGGCTTGCAGCAGTTTCCCCAAAGTGCTGCCTGGGGACCTTCACCCCTGTCCCTGCCGCCTCGCCGCGGCAGGCGCGGGGCAGCTCCCGCAGCTGCGGCTCCGCTCTCCCGTCCCGCCGAGCCCCAGCCCAGCCGGGCTCACGCGGCTTCCCAGGCACTCGGGGGATGCCTCCGGGCTGGGCCGGTTATAAATAGCCCGATCTCGAGTGCCACACCAGTGCAGCTTGGGACGAGCGCTGTGCCAAACCTGAGCAAGTGAGATGCATTGAATTACAAGGCGAGGGCAGTTACTATGGCACGCCCGGGCCCGGCACAGCCATCCATACTAAGCAGGCGAGCACAAAGCATTCAGGCACTGAACCAGTCAGTAGTTTCTAGACGAATTTTCTCTCCTCTCATGCTGCTCTGCCACATAAAACACAAACAAACCACAAAGCCACACACACAATCCCCTAACACCTCTCCTCTCTCCATGCTACTTAAAGAAAACCATGGCAACTGAAGCAGGGATTATGGAGCTGGAGCTTTCTCCAAGCATGAGGTGGCCCGGGGAGGCTGTGGCCAAGCAGGCCACTGCTCACCTCCAGGAGGCCGTGCCACAGCCGGGGGCTCCTCATCCTCCATCGCTGGCCTCATCCAGGTATCGCTCCTTTGGCACAGGACAGCCCTTGGAGCGCTGGAGCCTCACGAGTGGGTACCCCTCAGTGCCATGAGCCAGCACCTCAGATCACATGAGCACTGTGGGTTGTGATTTTTGAAGAACTTCATATGTACTGACAGCTTCAACTCTTCCTCCTTACGAAGAGACCTCTGGGAAGAGGAGGAATCTCCTAGAAGTACCTGGTCAGGTCTCATGAAGCTGAGCTGCATTTCTTCGACTGCAGCCAAAGCAAGCTCACACGTGTATGTGAGCTCACAAGAGTGGATGTGTTAGCTCTAACCTGTGAAGGCTGGTGTCAGTACAGCAAATGCAAATTAAATTTTAGCTGAATAATAAATGAAACTAAATAAACAGTTTAATGAATCCAAATAAACTGACTAAATGAATAGGCATTAACTCCAGAGATGGCCCTAATGAAAACATTTCTGCAGGACATCCTGTCAGGGGAGGTGGGAGACATGTGAGGTGTCTCCCTCTGCCTCCCCTGCGGAAACCACAGCTTCCCAGGAACTTCCCACTTCAGGTACAACAAGGACTTCTTTTAATAAGAGCCCACAGTGAAACATTAGAGCTGCTCTACTGCCATCATTAAACTCAAATTGGTTCTAAGACATCTGTGGGCAGACATACAAGCTCTGCATTTATTTCTCAGCAGAGAGAGCAGAGCATGGTGAGGCTGCAGCCTGCAGTGCTCTGGGCAGGGCCAAGCCCCAGGACATCCACGGGGTCCCACAGCTGCTGGCTCAGGCACTTACAGGTGCTGAAATGCCTTGTGCTTTTCCTCTGGCACCCTGAGTTACCCACCCTGCACTTTCCACATCTGGAAGATTTAAATTTAAACTCATTTGTAAACTTTCTATCTGGCCAAAACTTTTCATGAACCTAGCCTTGAAACTGGCTGTCTGGGTGACCCTGCTGCAATAACACACAATTCAAACATCACAGAAATCAGGCACAAAGAGTAGGACTAATGCAAAGTGCAAAGACCAGCACCAACAAAAACATCAACTGTGTCAGGAAGAGCATGTTTCTCAAATTTCAAGAGAGCCGAAGGAAGGAATTGTGTTTCAGACAGAAACCAAGAACCAGCCGATAATCCTCCAAGTCCCTGTGCTTTACTCGTGTGCATACCTTAGTTTCAGAAAGCTACAGGGGCAGCAAGAGCAGGGACCCAACCTGTTGTTCTCTGGGCAGGGTTTGCAGGGCAGATCTGACAGCTGGGATGGCCTCAGCAGCTCTGGCTGCCCCGCAGTGCAGCTGTGGCTCGGGGGCCAGGAGCGGGCGGCTGCTCCCGCAGCTCTGCAGGAGTGCTGCAAGCAGCAGCCTGGGAAAGCTGCCTGCCCCACAGGAACCCCTCTGCAGGCACACCGAGTGACCCTCTCAGCTCACACAGTGCCCTGACCCCAGCTGGCACCACAGCCCAACCTGCAGCTGAGCCTCCAGAGACACCAACAGCAAAGACAGAGCATGCAAGGCACTCGGCTCGGCACGGCACGGCACAGCCTGCTAACAGCCAGGACCCACGTTACCATTCCCAGCCTCATCCAACCCCAAGGGCAGGAGGCTGGCTGGTGGGGAGCCTGGGAAGCAGGGCTAGTCTCAGGCTAATCCAACCCGCTGGAGCTCTGGGCAAGATTCATGATCCTGCAGTTTTATGTCATTGGACATAACTACATACAACTTCTCTGAGCCTGCAGCCTCTTCAACAGCTTGTAGTATGGACTTTCTCTTTAAAGTGAAAGACAAACTAAGGAAATGCTTTTTTAGAAAAACATGCCAACCAAAAGCTAATCCTGAGAGAGCCTTGCTACTACGGCAAAAACCTGACCTACTGCCAAAAGTGACAGCCACTGCCACCACAGGAGGAACCATGTGCTGGTTTTCATCTTTGGCACACTGTCCAAGCACTGCCCCAAGGACTGGTCTAGCTTCTCAAATGCAAACAAAAAAATGCATGAACTTCAGACCTGTAACGCTTCTAGAAATAACAACTTTCCAGCACAACCAATGGAGCACAATGCAGGAAAGTAAAGCAAGTGCTGGGAAGCTGTGCCAGAAGAGGGGTGTGCTGCCAAGTTTAGTCATGTACAGACAATGAAGGTAAACACAGGACTCTGCAACACGGTGCTGGTTTTACTGTGCACGAGGCAGTTCTGAGTCTGCAGGTGGATTTATCTCAGTGCATGTTCCTGACCTACTTACTTCCACTTTTCAGCTGGGAAACCCAGGAGCAAGGCTGCTCAGGCAGAGTAGAGAGCTTCCAGTGGGAGCTCAGCTCTTATCCCACTGACAGAACCATCCCAAACATGATCCCCTCGGGTTCCCATCCCTCATCTTGCCATACAGATGCTGTGTTATCACACTCCTTTTCTCTTCTTAACCTTGTAGCAGTGATCAGATTTCTCTTGCACAACTTTCCTCTGACTGTCCCCCCCAAGCCTGTTAGAGCTGCGTACTAAAAACCCCGACTGCCAGCAATTCAGTCCTTTCCAAAACACCACTGAACCTCCAAGGTTGGGCAACAGACAGCGATAGCAGATCCCCAGATTAAGAACCAGCCTTCTGACCTTGCTGCTAATGCACAGTACACTTGCCTCCACAGCAGTTTTCCATTAACACCTGCATTCTCCACTGCTCTAACGGAAGGGTGTCCGAAAGCAGGGCTGTCTGGGGGCTCGGGGACAGAGGGACTGAGCCAGGAGAAAACAGATTTGGGCAAGGCAAGGTTGAAAGGCATTTTACAGTAGCTAGAAACACTGCTAAACTTGTATGTGAGAAACTTGTTCTAAGGCAGAGAAGACTGTAGGAATAAAAATAATCCAAGAAACGCTGCACACAATGGCTGTCTGATCTCACATCAGCTGATAGGAAAGGTAACAACCCAAAACTGTGCCCACCAGAAATCATCACAGGAACCCCAACTGTCCATGCTTTTGAGTTTCTGCACTCAGGAGGTCAGAGTAGCCTCAACAGTTTCTAGGCTGGGGGAGGAGAGCAGCAGCCATCAGCCCTCTTGCCTGGCACAGAGCCCAGCACCCGAGCCTGGGTGCCTGGCACAGCTCGGGGGGGTTTCTGCAGCAAGGAGCCCACTCACAGCCTGCCCACGGCTCCAGGTACTGAGAGCTGCCCCCAGACACAGCCAGTGCCCGCCTACACGGGTGCTCTGCAGGCACACACAGCAGTGGGAACACCAGAGCCCGGGAGCCAGAGCTTGTGAGGCCGGTGCCAAGGTGGCCAGGCTGACCCTGCTCCCAGGTAAGACCTTCCTCTGCTCCTCCCCAGATTCCACGTGCAGTGCTGAAACACACAAAGGATTTTTCCACCTTCCGTCCTCCCTCAGCAATCAATTGTGGCTGGAGAGGCAGAGATTACACTGCATAACTATTTAACCCGATTGCTGGCACTGCAGGCGTGATGCTTGCTTCAAAATCCAGCGTGGGGGCGAGAGGGGGAGGCTATGAGCACTGAGCTTCCCACTCCTGAACTGCATCCAACCTGCTCCACTACCAAACGCCAGTGAACTTTGCTTTAGGTGACAAACTTCAAAAATCCACCTCGATACCATAAAACCAGCGGGGGATGGAAGCGACGTGTGGGTCACTCAGGGGATTCACGTGCCTCAGGACGAAGGCCAGCCACAAGCCACACTGCTTCCACACCTTCTGCTTTGGAGACCAGAGAAAAGAGCTGAGCCTGAGATGGGTGCTCAGGCTCCTAAGTTCTTGAAGATACAAACACCAAACTGAGAAAACCCAGGGCAGGTGGCAGCACCTCAGGGTCGGTGCCAGCCCGGGAGCTGGCACTGAGAACAGTGAGGACATGGAGCTGCACACTGCCCCTGAGCCTGGCCTGAGCCACTCAGGCTCCAACACAGAGCAAGAACAGCCAGCAAATAACTAGTTAAACCTGCCATTTCCAGCTGAGATGTCGAACGAGCCTCTGCCCTTTCCAGGAAAGCTCTTGCTCATGAGTGTTTTCTAACATGTCAGTGGCGCCCGCAGCCCGAACTCCCAGGAGGACCCAGCCCGCTGCTGCCCGCCAGCCCCGGGACCCGCATGCCCGCCCGTGGGCAGCGCCACGCGGTGCCCGCACCGAGCCCCGCTCCCGCACCC
>VYZP01051372.1:0-12895 GCA_013400635.1 Hypocryptadius cinnamomeus | reverse complement strand
ACTGTCCCCGGTGCTGCGGCGCCGAGGGTGCCGCCGGCGGCGCTGCCCCGCGCGGGCCGGTTCGGCGGGAGGAGGCGAGGGGCCGCCATGCGCTCCAGCTGTGCCGGAGCAGATGGATCGGTCAAACTTTCGGGGGCCGCACGCTGCCCCCCAGCCCCGTGTGCCGTGCTCAGCAGCCGCCGCGTGTTCCGAGGGCAGGGACACGTTTGCTCGTGTGATGGAGAAATTGGACTTGTTTTGGAATTTTTTTTCCCCGCAGCCACCCGCCCCCTGAAGATTTATATTGTATGTGCAGACGGTTATAAAATTTAACCTAAATTTCTGCAGCGGTAGCATCTTTGCAGTTGTCCACATTGTCCAGCTGTCTCCAAATTCTAACGGTCATTTGCACTGATGATGCTTTTATATATAGGGCCGTTTTCAATATGTTCTGTGTACTTATTTGCAGTTCAACAAGAGATGATCAAAGAGCGAGAGACATTTTGAGTCTCATAATTATTTCCCCAAACAATATCATTTCCAGTATGCACAAGACACCCATGTAAACGTAGTAACACAAACCCCAAAATATATAATCTGAGTAATTCTTGCTCCAAATGGAAAGCTGCTGCTGACCTACATTTTTGAACCAGAACGGTTTGAAGTTTTTTTTATAACTATCTTAATACATGTGATACCCTAGTATAACAAAAGGTAATAGTCACACATTACATTGAACTAATGAAAGCATTTGGGAGATCAAATACTTGGCTAGGAATACAGCAAACTGGGATGTTAGCGAACGTTTTCAATACAGCAAGGGTCTAAACCACGATGTTTTAAATTAATATATTTATACGGTCTGTTAAAGGTAAGCACGTTTTCAAATTTCAAAATGGATAAATAGGAGATTCAATCATAATGGTAGAGAAAAACGCAGCATATCAAGAAAGATGCTGTCACGAGCAGGTAGGCTTTTTTGAATTCACTGTGAAAATATTAAAGGAGCAGAAGCTTCATGCTCTAATGTTGAGTTACATGTAAAGATTATTGATAACTGTATGAGCAGTGCGATTCCAGTGTCTGTTAATTTTAGTTCTGTCTGAAAAGTCAGAAATATTATGATTTGCATTAGGGAGTTAGTTTTGAAAAGTCTCAGTGCTTGTGAAGTACATCTTGCTAATACTTCTGTTTTACAGTTGGGGGGTTTGGTTTTTTGGTTGGTTGGTGGGTTTGGTTTTTTTTGTATCCTTTGCAAGTGCAAAAATGTTATATGGCTACACATATATAAACACAGAGCGGGAAAAAAATGGTGAGTAATTCTAGCGAGGGGAATCAGGTGCATACCCAAGGGTCATTACAGTCTGTAACAACAACAAATTGCAATTCTATGCAAACTGCTAGAAAGGGATATATCATCTTTGTAGGAGAGAGAATAACAGAACTGTAAGATGAATTCATGCCAAATCATTCATCAGCTTTTGCCAAGAGAATACTACATCTTTGTTAGTGAGCCTTTTTGACATTATCTCCTGGATTTTCTTCTTTTCTATATTCAAATGCACGCTAATTATACACATTAAACCACCTAAGTTGATTTTTAAAGTCTTTCATATGCAAATAAAAATATAGACATCTCCTTGTGTGTATTTCTTTACATGTGTACTCTAACATAAAATATAAAATCAATTAAACACTTATACTTTGAGGCATTTATATTTGAGCAAAATTACAAGTATTGATGATCTGCTCAGATGTGCTGATAGTGCCTGGGCTGCAGATCGCAGTACTTCCTGACACACTTCGCAACTCTTTCCAATCGGAAAAATAACCTGCAAAAGTTTAACAGATTTACTTTGAAATGTTTTCCCTTGGAAAAGGGCAAAAAAAGCATGAGGTTTTAAACTGAAGAGTTCATACCACTAACTCCTTTTCCTCCCATTTGTTTCAGCAACTCGGCTACAAGATTGGAACTAAGAGGCTATAAAATTGAGGCCCTCAGCACAATGAAATCAGTCTGCTATAAAAGGCAACACATGCCAGTTTTTCCTCCCCAATGGCAGATGCCACACCCTAAAGCAGACAGAAGGCACTGCAGTCTGTGCAAGGGAAGCACAACACAAAGCAACAACGATGGTTCAATTTTTTAGATCGCAAATAATGTTGAAATTCCTTTTGCCATCTTTGCTCAGATGATGAGTGGTAGTGTTTGTTAAATTCAAATGCTCCTTTCCAAAAGCTCTCATTGTATGCATGAATTATGAATTTATTATAATATAATGTAAAAAAGCTCTAATTGCCATGCATATTATCTGCTGCAAAGTGATTGCATTGATATTTGATATCGCAAGTGCGCAGTTTCAACTTTAGTTCTATTTTCATTGTTCCTTCAATTTAATTATTTTCTATAAACCAATGTTGTCCAAGTGTAGTTTCTTTCTCTTGATTTTTCCTGACAAATTATAAACTCCAGTGCTCTAGGATCCTTCTTCAAAATAAACAACATAATTTTCTAAACTTACTGTTGGTAATTTGTTTACACCATTGGCTACAACATTTATACAGACCCCCTAGGCCACCTGTCTGTAGCTTGATCCCATGAAAGTTACTGCCTTTCCCCTCAGTACAGCAGCCACCCTTCTGTTTGGCCTTCCAAGTCATACAAAGAGTAACACTGAAGAGAGAGACGGAAAATCAACCAATATTGTAATATCTCCGAGATGTTATGTTAGAGGTATTGGGAAAAATACTAAAACTTTTTTGGGTAAAAATCCAATCCGAGGTTCAAGAGCCTGTTGGATTTGACAATAGTGCACACAGGAGTCTGAAAAATCTCTGTGTACAAAAGAAAAACCTTTTCATTGGGATCTTGTTGTGCTTTATGGTTAAATCCACTGCGCAATTTAATGAAACTGTTGTCAAATTCACTGTAATTCTCAATTTCCTTCTTTTAGATTTGCATTAGATTTAATGAGAAAAAAAGAGAGAAGTATGTGGGTTTTTATTAAATTATCACTTCTATTACTAGTTAAACATCCAATCGAAATCATTCTGAAGTCAGTGCAAATCTTTTAATTTATTTCAATAAGGCATAAATCAGATCGCAGAAAAGTAGGCAGCCAGCTCAGGGCTGTTTTAGCCTGGTATTTGGAATTATAGTAATGGAATTTTGCTGTAAAAGATCCCTTATGTGGTCAACATATAAATATAACACAGCGCTGTTTTCTTTATTATGTAATATTTACATTTCAGTCACAAATGTAAAAATTAAACTAGTGCCATAGATGTCCAGCTGATAAGCCATAATCTGTTAGGTGTAAAGTGTGTAGGTAAGTGTAAAAATTTTATTTTAGCTGGACAAAGTGAACTTTGAAAAGAATGTGGTTTATGCGAACAGATCATGGCCTAAAACATGTAGACAGTGACACATTGTACCATTTAATTAAAATCCAATCTTTAGCAGCTACTAATCCTGGGCAATTTAATCAATTTTTTCTGGCAATGTGTAAACAAAAGGACGTTTAGAACATCACCATCTCCATCTCAAGAATGTCGTACATGATTTTATTATGAAAATGCAACTTGCTAGAGTTAGACCACTTGAATAGACTGTTTAAATGCCTCAATTTTACAAATGTGAGGCCTCAATTGAAGTCAGTAAGATCACTTGCTTCCTTAAACTTAAGCCCTGACTAAGTGCTTCTGTGGACTGAGGCCTCTGTGAAAAAACAGCTCTTGTGTCTGCACTTTGATGAGATAGGGGCCCAACTAATTTTCTAATAGTGATAAAACAAAAGCTTGCATTTGGCAGTAACAGGAAGGACTGTTGATTTCAGAGTTCACCTACCAGTGAAATCTAAGCCTTTAAACTGAATTACTCTAATATTTCTGGATCCTATGCCATTGTTTGAGAACACCTTTGCATTTTGGAGAAATTTAGGAAAAAAATCTAGCCTTCCTTTGAATTAATAATTTATGGTCACAGTTTTTATAAATTAGAAAAGTTAAACAAGAGTCAGTATGACAGTAATCATAGAGTTCTCTGCCAAGTTTCTTTCCCATTCTCCTGCCTTTTACAAATCTTTTCTTTTCTGATGTGCAAGAGATACATGGGAAACCAAAAGAAATATTTGCTGCTCCTGGTAGGAGGTCCTTCCTTTTGTCATTTGTAGTGTGCCAGGTTGACTGATACATTGAAGGAACAGTCAAACTGACAGTACACAGTTTTCACTCTCATAAAATAAATGAGATTGGTACCTTAGCTGTAAACATGCTGGATGTTCCAAGAAAAATAAAAAGCTTTAAGTTTTGTTTCCTAAACTTTTTTTCACTCTATAGTCTTGTATTTTATAGATCACAGTATTTATCAATTGCTGTTTCTACAAACAGGTTACTGTGGCCTTCATGGCTTAACCAAGTAAAATATTTTTCTGTAGGATATTTTTATGTACAGACAGAAATGCATGGATTTTAATACAAGATGGCACAGTATTCTTCCTTTGCAAACTGATTTTTTTTTCTATGACTCTAGTGTCAGAATTATATGTAATTCTGAATTTTTATAAGTGTACCAAATTATGATTTTGCCTGATGCACTCTATTTCTGACCCATTTTTGTAGTATTTTACCATTTACAATCTCAAATGCAGCATCTGAGTCTTTTAGCTGGAGACTCACCTTTTTCCTTTGCTGTAATAATCTGTAATTCCCTCTTTCCCTCACATTATCTTCATTCCCCACCCTTTCACATGTGTATACACATCTGCTTGCTGGATAATCCCAAATTCCTGCAGCCCAACTTGCAGCTGCCTTAGCCTCCTAAAGTATAGTCATGCTGTATCACTCATAAATATCACTCACACTGTAATACTGCCCTTCAATTCCCAACTAAGTTCACCCCAGTGCCAATTTTCTTCAGCTCCTTTGCACAAGGGACACAAAGTGAATGCTCCTGGGGATGAAAAGGAAGAGCTGCAAAGCCTCAAAGAGGGTGAGGGAGATGAGAGGTGGAAGAGGCCATATGAAATTGTCCTGAGCCTTCTCCATCCCAACTCTGTACATCTTGTGCTTTCTCAAGGGGGCACCTTCCTGGTTTGAGAGCTGTTGCTTTGATACATTTACCCTTAAAGCACTACTGTACACTGAGAAGTCCAGTTGCTCCCACTTCATAGTCAAGGAAAAGAGACACAAGGGAGGAATGCCATGACTGCTTGAACACTTCTTTCAGCCCCACGAGCTCTGGGTGACTGCCACAGTCACCTGGTGTGGACCTTGGGGGTGCTGATGCAAGGGTCTGCACAGATGCATGATGTGCCAGCAACCCAAGAGGGGAGAAAGAAAACTTATTTCAATCCAGATCCTTGCACTGACTCACCCAACGGCCCAAACAGTAGTGCTGGCATAACAGGAAGGGGGAAGAGAAGGGGCAGAGCACACGAGGCCGTTACCCACTTCTTTCTGTTTGACCAAAGAGGAGGTTTGGTGGCAGAGGGAGATAATAGGGTCTGTTTAGCCAACACTACTCCTGAAAGAAAATTATGTCATAAGATTATAAACAGGTGCTCTTTTCCAAAACCCAGCTACGCCAGTGAAAAAAAGTTACAGTTCCCATTTTTTGTCAGCATCACCCTGTCAGATATTAATGATCCTCACATCTGCTGGTACAGTTGCTCCTGTGTATATTCCCCAACCCTGTTTAGATTAAATAACCCAAGTTACCAGACTTACTGTTTAAACTATCTGCATTAACAGAGATCCATTTGCCTAAATAAGATTAGGATAAAGTGAGCCAACAGATCTGAGGAGACAGTGGACTCCAGCTGAGGGACAATAAACAGCTGGCAGGTGGTAGTAACCTCTTCAATAAATACAACGTACTTTTGATGTACTGAGGGACTCCATCCATTTAGGCCCTAAACATTAGTCATGGTGATATAGAGAGAGTTACATGTCAGTAAAGACCATTTATCCATTCTTTACATGTCAGGCCTGGAGTAGTAAAAACTTAAGGGGTGTGGGGTTTGCCATCTTTATTTCTTTATTAATTTCTTACTATATTCTTTCTATTTCTGCATCAATGGGATGTGCACTTATGAAGCATATGCTGAACTATATGTATATCTCCAGAGTCCCAGGTTTCCATTACAGCTGCTGGTCCATCATCCTTGCTTATACAGTGATTCAATAGAGCCTGTAAGCTGTGAAAGTGAGCTTGCAATTCTTGCAAGGGAATGCTCCTTGCATAGGATGCAGCTGAAATGCCTGTGATCTCTAGATTCAGTCCGAGAGGTTAGCTGGGATGAAGTTGCTCCACACATCAGCTGGAGATGGGGCAGCCGTGGCTTTGTTCCCAGGGAGCCAGCAGAGGAGAAAGCTGCTCTCCTGAGGGGCACAGCAGCTCTCGGTTACACGCGCAGTCCCCATGGACACGCTGAGCTTGCTCCTGTCCTCAGCAAACAGGACGTCAGCACCAACTGCCGCTCGGGTACCTCACTTTCACATCCTCTCTGCCACGTGTTTGATTGCCAAAGCCACAATCAAATCCTCATTATGAGGGTGAAGCATTTCTTTAGAAGAGTATCCCCCACAGCTGGCTGCCTGCTTCAAATAAGCTAAGAGCTCAACTAAACTAAGAGGAGGGGTTTTTTTAATATTGTGGATGTAAACTACTTCAAGATATGCAGTTCTAAAAGTTCTCAAAATGCTACTAGTCTAGGGTGTGATCCCAGAAATGCTTGCTAATTAATGTAGTCCTTGCTCCTGTTAAACCATGAAACTTACTGACAGACTAGAGAATCTACCATGTGATGAGGACTGGATTGTTTAAAACATCTGTTTCTTCTTGCTTCAATATAAAAAGTAATGCTATTAAAATTAGAAAGACCATTTTATTAATCCAAAATATCATCTAGTTATTTAACAAAGACTTAATAATGTGAGTCATCTGCATTAACAAATCCAGATGCTATAGTCAGAGGCAGGAAAGACTCTGGGACTGACAATAGGCTTGCGTTTTATGCTGATTACTTTTTTTTCTGTTTGTTTTTCATTCCAAACAGACCATCCCTAATATTTTATCTCACTTGGTGGATTTTAGGAAAATTGTAAGTGAAGAGAAAAATTCTGGGTTCTCTCTCTTTCTTAAATATACAAATATACAAATACTAATGTGATTTTTCTAATCTATTCATCAGACTTCGTAACAAAATTAAAGTGTGTGTATCTTTTTGCCATGTTACAACTGGTTTCTTCTCATCCAGAGGATTGGACAAATGTGGTTTTCATTTGATCACATTTAAATTTAAATTGCCACAATGTTCTGTCCTGGGTGTAAACTTATTATGCATATGTACAAGAAGAAAGGACCATAATTTGGGAATCACTATCCATGGTGATTCTCACCAGCTAGAAATCAGGGACTGCAGTCATTCTGGGAAGGGACACATAATGTGAAATCATCACAGTCACCTTGTCTTTTTTGCTCTTCATTGAAGGGCTGGTACTACTGAGAAGGAATTTTCAAAGTGCCTTGTGACAGAAGAATCAAAGCTCAGCAAGAGCAAAGTGAGGCCAGTACTAAACACTTTGCTGATTTAATTTTAATACATATAATTTTTGTACAGGGATCTTATTTGCACAGCTCAGTGGAATAATGTATTTGAAGAGCACTGCTGATTAATTAGGTTGGTTCAGTATGAATGATTTAGGTGATCTCTATTTTATGTCTGTTTCAAAGTTCACTATTGTGAACTTTACCCCATTCAGTGCTCCATCCTGTTCAAAAGACTTGTTGCTAACTTTACTTGGGCAGGAAAAGGAATCATAAAAATCACTATGCAAGCCTCTTGAGTATGGTGGGTTCTGTTACAGTTGTATAAATGCAGCTCATTACTCAGCTAAGGGGAACTGACTTTCTAGGTAGGTTTTGAAAACAGAGGGATCATGAGTCAGAAGGTGTGGAAACTGCATGTTTTATGACTAGACCTGAACCCAAGTTCTCTGTTCCTGGGATGGAGTCTATATCAGCTTTAAAAGTAATCTGCCTCTTTTTCTAACTATATTGTGTATTTTGCTCCTATTTTCTCTAAAGACTGCAGAAACAACTTATATAATTTATTTGGAATATTTATCTCAACCCGTCAGTAAAAACAAATTCACATTTCCCTTAGAAATACAACAAAGGTGGAACATGCTTTTTGCTTCTTTACTTCCAGTTCAGGAGTTCCTTTATTCACTCTGATGTTAAATCTACTTGTATTAGAGAATCCTTTTTATCTGAGCAAATCTTATTCCTTAGCAATGAATCTCAGAACATTGTGGGGTGATTGTATAAAGCCATTGCTTTTTCTTTATTGCCCACTAAAGAAACATTTATGATTAAATGGGAAAGGGAACTATCTCATTCTCCTGAGCTGGAGATATTGGACTCAATAATGTCCTTCATACGTGTATGCTCTATTTCAGCTAACCTGTTAGAATTGCAATATAAAATTGTAAATCAATGGCATCAAGCACCTGTGAAGATGAGTAAGATTGCAAGTCATTTCTCAGATAGATTCAGAGAAACAGCTCCTAGCCAAGAACTCTTTTACATGTTCTACAGGGTCTGTCCTAAATTACCCCAATAAAGTCACTTGTTATACATCATATTGAGAAAATTTCCAGCTGTCTGATGTCAAGTACTCAGAAATACTATACATAGGGGCACTTGGACTTTCAGGTATGTGGTGTACAACTGGATGTTAATAAAAATTGAGTTACAGGCTATCCAGCTGGTTATTTGCAGAGCTAAAAATTCAGAATCTTCTTCAATAATGAAAGTGGATCCTTAGGAATTTGTTAGAATCTGTTCTGTTTAGCTATAACTGCAGAAAATGCATTATTTCTATACAAGGTGTTCCTTTATTGATTACTTTTGTGCTGGCAGGAATACTTAAATCCAGCTACTCATAAACACTTCATGGGCTAGAAAGAATGAAAGTAAGAATTTTGTTTGTTTTTCTTGTCTTTCTGTAATCACAATGGTATCTCTTTTTAAGCTTGTCATCTTCTGCTTGGCTGATTCTCTTGTAAGGGCTTTAATAACATGAATTTAATATGACGTATACCTTTGTACCTACAAATATATATCAGTCAAACCCCTTACTTTCTGCATTTTGGAATAAATTTGCTAAGATTTATATATGTGAAATATCCCCAGACCTTACAAAAGCAGAGTTGTTAGTACCCAGGCATGCTTTTTACCTCCACAGAGCTTGTGCAATGTAAAACTTAGCGTGGCACACAGAAAATGTAAAATAAAAATACGCACCACCCAGCTGCTTTCAGCCCCACTCGCAGAGCAGACAGCAGCCACTGAGCACACACTGTCACAAGGGTGTTCTCCCTCTCCCTGCAGAGGACACCAGAAGGACGAGGAGGATATGTCTTAGTGTGTCAACCTGGTGGTTCATGCTGCTCTGGGAGACTGATGGTAGGTCTGCTGCTGGAAAAGGGATCAGAATGTTACCTAGAAGAATGCAAATAAAAGGAGTCAAAGAATGGATCACAGAGAGGAGAAACTCCAAGGAGAGGCACCTGCCTCTCCTTGGAGATGCCATAGATGCCATAGATGATGGCATCACAGAGGTCAAAACATCTTCTTGGGGCTTTGGATTCAAAAATGTGAGGCAAAAGCTATAAACTAGAAAGGAAAATGGTGACTTCTTCACTTGGTGTCTTTGACTCAAAAATGGTTTCTAGAAGATGCTTGCTCATTTATGAATCATGAGGCTTAATTACATAAAATTGCTTGACCTGTGTTATACCTCAGGTTATGTTACCTAAAGGTATCTTCTGACCTTAAATTTTATGAATGTGCATAAAGTAGCTGTAAGGAAAGAACAGCAGAATATGATGTTGTTTCACTGATTTGAATTACAACGTGCATTTGCATCTTCATTTGCATTTACTGTCTTAAAAGTAACTGTACTGAATGCAGTTGTGGGATGGAGTTGTCACTGTGAGTCAAAAAGAGATGAACGTGTGTTCTGAATGACCAAGATCACATTTACAGGACTGATGTCTACCAGCATAGCTCTAAGGAGTTGCCAGCCCTGACAGGCATAGCTGTGTCAACAGAAGCCACTGGTAGAAACACAGTTATACCAGTAAAATGGTATTTTTACCAATAATATTTTATGCCAGTTCTGGGAGATGGTTTTATTCTACTAGCAGACAGTATCCATATTAAACTGCTTAGGATTTTAGTATTCACAGCAAAATACTCCCCTCAGTGATTCCTAAACCAATCAATTTTGTTGGTGTTGCCAAAGAAAGGGCACACAACTGGCCCTGGCAACTATCAGCTTTGTGCCACACATGACAGCATTAAATAAAGGGAGAGTACAGAGAGAGTCCTGGAGAAGTCCAGGCTAAATCTGTTGGCCAAATAATTATGTCAGGGAGGAGTGTGAAAAGATCAGGCTGATCAAAGTTGGAATAAACAATGACTAACAAAAAAGTCCTTTCTCAAAAATAGTTTCTGTCAGTCGAAGCAAAGGTTTAACAATACTGTCAAAAGTGATACTGGGATAAATTATGCTGACCCCATGGTTTTTGTAATTACAGCTATACTAGAAAATTCTTTGTGGTGTAAACTAGCTCTCAGAAAAGACTCTAGGGGAAAGGGTGAAGGGTGATAACAGTTAGCACTTCATTCAGGAGCAGGGAATGAGGAGGGAACATCACTGCTTAGGTCTGTAAGTGTAGGCCAGATGCACCAGCCTGATCAGACTGTGAGCAATTCTCAAGCCTTGTCCGTGAAAGGTGTGGGTGTTACTCTAATTTACTCTTTATTTAGCTGTGCTCACAGCCTCCATTTCCAGGGAGTTCCTAGGAGGTAGGTGTGCATGGCTTAAGGACCAGCCTGGCATGTTCAGTCTCTACTGAGCTGGTGCTCAAAAATGCAATTCTTTTTCACTGTTCAAATCTAGGCGCTCTATAATTTGGAAGGGCATGACCACTAATCAACCTTTAGTTCACCTTCATAAAGTTGTGCAACATTCCGTGCCCCTAATTTTTTTTTTTTTTTCCTTTTTATCCTATATAAACTTCTTGAAGCCTTTCAGTACTCTGGTGCAGTTTTTTCTCTGTGACTAGTTCTGCAGCTTCAGCTATAGGGATGCTTTCCTGCTCAAAGGAGATTTATACAACTCACTGGTTGTATGTTATGCTTTCAGTGCATCTGCACCACTCATACCTGAGCCCTTTTCCTCACTGAGGAACAGGACTTAAAGCCTCAACCTTAGGGCATTCAGAAACAATTTGAAGGTGATTGTGGGAGTGTGTTTTTAAGTAAGGTGAACTAGGGGCAAGGGTTTTGGGGAAGCAAATTTCCCTGGCTGCTCTGACTGCTTCTTTTCTCTCCCTCTTGAGTTGTGCCATTTATGCCTCATGGTGCTGTTCCCAGTGCTCACCCACCAGGGATTTTCTCCTTATTTCCAGCACTGAAGCTCTGACTCTTCCTTCACTCGTCCCACCATCACCCCTGCTGTCTGTCCCCCATTGCAGCAGCTGCCAGTCTCACGTGTGTGCAGACATCCCACGCAGGGCGGTGTGGCGCTTTGTTTCACTCCTCCTCTCGGGGAAAACTTGAAGGACTGGCAGTGAGGCAGGAAGGTGAGGGCTCTGGGAGGGGTGTAGGCACATCTCAGGTCAGGCACAGCTACAGGCCGGGAGAAGCAGAGGGCTAGAGAAAAGATTGCAATCTCTGCTTCAAGGCTGTGCTTTGTGCCTCAGAAAGGACGGCGCTTGCATCCAGGATTGGAGAACACTGAAGTAGCCCATTCCTCTCCATGAGGTGTGCAAGCAGCCCAAGGAGATGAACACAGCTGGGAACACTAATCCACAGCTGGAGCCNAGGATTGGAGAACACTGAAGTAGCCCATTCCTCTCCATGAGGTGTGCAAGCAGCCCAAGGAGATGAACACAGCTGGGAACACTAATCCACAGCTGGAGCCTGTGGATTAGTGAACTGCTCTCTGCAGTTACTGCGCGTTCTTGCTTGCCCTTTCCAAGGAATTCGGGCTCACTCAGGCAAGGGAGAAGGGCTCAGCTGCCAGTGGAGGTGGGAGCAGCGCTGATCCAAATTGGCTCCCGTGGAGGGGCTGGTGTGGAGCCAGCCGTGACGGGGTGAGGGGCCCTGCAGCTCGGTGTGCCCTGCTGCTCCCAGCCCAGGCTTGGGGGCATGCTGCTCGGCTTGGTTTGCTGCGGCCGGTGGAGACAGGAGCAGGGTGAGGCGTGCACCGAGTGCTGCCCTGAGCCAGGCAGGAGCAAACACCCAGCGGGATGCCCAGTGGGATTCAGGCCGGACCAAAACTTTGGCGTGGTTGTGGGAGACGCCTGGCAGGGCTGTGCTGGGCGATTCCTCGGGCAAGCGGCCTCCGGCTTGGACTACGAGCACTGTGCAGCGCTTGCTGAAGCACTGGGGCGGTGACTGGTTTGGGGACATTCACAAGGGTCCCTTTTGGAGATGGAAGCACTGCTTGGCGAAAGCTGTGTTTGCTTTTGCTGGCACGGAGAGGGAGATTTATAAAGCAAGCAAACAAACAAAAAGCCACAATGGCTGAAACAGTGAATTCAAGTATCACTTACAATCATGTCTTGCAAATTTGCTCCACAAGAAATGTTATTTTAACACAAAGATTTTGGGAGTGTGAGCAACACAAGAAGTATTTATATAGGACCCCAAACTGAGTGGGTAAATAACGCGTATATCTTTAAATCGATTCAGTCCGGCTCGGTGCAGCCTGCTGCTGCTCGGGATGATCCAGGGAGCGGTTCGCGAACACCGGGAGCCCGGGAGCAGCCGCCGTGGGGCCGCGGGCGGGCCGGGCCCGGGCCCTGCTCCGCCCGGCGCCACCTCGCGGCCGCCCGC
>VYZP01051361.1:0-37192 GCA_013400635.1 Hypocryptadius cinnamomeus | reverse complement strand
AAAAAAAAAAAAAAAAATCTCAGCCTGCATTATTATTTTTTTAACTAGATGAGCAGACATGCCAAACTAAGGCCTTGTTTCCAAGAGAAAAGCTCTTATGGTTTATATGCAGTGATTTCAAAACCAGGTACTGAAATTGATGCAAGAACCTTCCTGTAGAGGTATCTTAATTAGTTGAAGCATTTCTTACACTTCAGCTTAACTGCATAGGATGCCAATGCAAACTCGATCCAGGCAATCACATAACAGGTGCAGCTACAAAGTGATTTAGCTAGACTGATTTTAATGTAGGACAGCTTCCCTGGTAGAGACATGGCCTTGGTAACAAAGTAGTGTTTAAACCAGTGTTTTGATCTACTTCCAAAATCTGACAGGTCTGGGGATTTAAATACAAGAGTGATGGGTAAAACATGTGTTGCAAAACATAAAGATCAGCCCTTCAGCCATCAGGCCTTCCAGGGACTGCATGTTAGCTTTTCATTTCCCCGAGAGCCCAACAATAAAGGCTAAAATTCCCATGTTTCCGTCCATTCTAGTTCCCTTTAGTGTGTACATGCGAAACCCTCATCCCCCTCCCTTCCCACCTTCCCTCCCAATCCCCAGATTTGCAGCCTACTCATTCACAGTACACAGCAATATGTATTTCCCAGCACTGTTGAAAACTATCCTACAGAAGCTGATTCCCAAAATGCAGTGGCAACAGCAAGTGCCCTCCTTAAATGAAAGCAATAGGCACAGTTGGCTACTACAAACTGTAAGTCAGTAGCTCAGTTTGCTCTTCTGTGTAGGTATATACAGTATACTGATGTACATCCACACCCACACAGAGACAGGGTGGAGAACCTGTTTTCTGGCAGTATATAGAAGTTAGGACCAAAGCACTTTAAAAAAAAAGTCATCAAAGCTTTCATTTTGAAAATCGCAGATTCCGACTTCAATTATTACACCAAAAATGCCATCAACAAGCATTAAGGAAAACTATAAAACCCTGTTTCTAAAATGACGCCTGCATTTGAAAGTTTTCAGGTAGGGAAACTCATTCTTGAGGTGATAAAGGCAGTCTACTCCCCATCTTGACATTTTTATGTATATAATTTATATATACAACTATATCATTATATATATAACTTATATAGCACAAGTATTCTCAAGACTTCTTCCTCTAAGGGAGAACTCTAAGGGAGGAGGAAATTCTCAGCTTTACAACATAGATCTTAGTACCTGGTAGGCCAGATCCTACAGTCCTTACAATGCTAAATCTTGTCACTGAAGCCTGTGCAGAGCTGTGGAGGAGAAAGACTGCAGTAGTCATCCCTAAACTGTTAATAAAAAGAGACTCAAGTGTGACAAAAGGAAGAAAAATATCCAAGCTTGATCTGGAAAAGATCACTTGTGAAGGTGTAGTTTAAATGCTAATGAAAGACAGGCAAGACTTGTCAATGTTGGGAGAAAAATATTTCTATTTTTTCAAGACAAAGTTAAATAGTTATTGTCAAGCATTGGTTTTTTTTCTTGGTATGTAGATATCTGTACAAGTGCAATTCTATCTGAAATCAGCAACAAGTAGTTCAGAAGTTCTGGGTTACAGCATTGCCCAAGATATGAAAGCTCAAAAACAGTCTTACTGGATGGAATGACAGAATGTGCCAAGTCCTGAATGAAATCAAGAGTAAAAGCCCTTGATCCACTGAGTGCTGGCCTTGTAACATTAAATTATTTACAAAATTTTCCTCTTTTTTTTTTTTAATTTAAAGATTTTGACATACATTAAGAGAAGAGGACGGGAAAACTTTAGGAAGTTGGACTTCATCAGCTTTGCCAAAAGTACCAATTACCACCTCTTTTGTATACAGACAAAGTGTGTTAAATAGGAGGAGCAACCTTTGCATTAGATACAAACCCCAAATTGTCTAGGGTCACATAAAAATCAGGAAGAAAGCCTGATTCTGTAGATATCAGAAAGGTCACAACTAAGATACACTCAGTCACTGCAACAATCATATTGATCTACTCCATTTTAGCTATACACCCTAGTGATTAGTTACTTTTTAATGCCTGAAGTTAAAACAATTCCGAAAACAAGGACTGAGGGATCCTCTTGCATTCAGATTCTTCCTCCCCATCTGTGTTTGGTCAGTGCTTTCCATGCATTAAGTGAAAAAGTGCCACCCCAAGAAAAAAAGCAATTCCAAAAAGTAAGTCTGAGGAAAATAAGAACGAATGAAAAAAAATGTTCACCTATCACATGGGTCTTCCAGTCTAGCAAACTTGTTTCCATAATATCTGGCTAATTCTTGCAGCTGTGACACATATCAAGGTATGATATTGCTTCAAACTGGTTTGCTAAGGGTTTGGATTCTTTTAAGATTTCTTCCTCTCTAGGTCTCCCTCATGAAGAAACCTTATAAAGTTTAAGAAGGATGAAACTCTCAGAATTTGAGAAAAAACCTACAGATCTGCCCTACAGTCTCTTTCATCAGCACAAGACTATGAAGAAATAGAACCAGTACACATTTAATAAGTAAGAGCTGTGAAATGAATCATAGAAACAAAGAAAAATTAATATTGGAAGGTACTTCTGGAGGTCACCTAATCCAACATTCAACCCTTTGTTTAGTGAGATCAGACTGCTCAGGGCCTCATCCAAGACATTGAAAGAATCTAGAATTTCACTTCAGTTGCTAGTTTAGCCAGGTAATGTAATTGTCTAGTCTGAGTACTAGCTACTGAAAAAGAACAACTCAGAGATAATGAAAAATACTCTGGATTCTGCCATCCACTTTTAGACCAATCTCTATAAAATGTATCTGATATTTTATGTTGCTCTTTATCTCCTAAGGGGAAAACCAAACAAAATAAAGATGCGTTGAAGTGCTGTTTTAGTGTAAGAAGTGACTAAAATACAGCATCATGTGTCTTCATATTTGATACAGTACAAATGAAACAATACATTTTTTAGTTCAAAATGAACCATCAATGGTCATGTCGAAAAAAACCCGAATTTTGCGGCCAGGCCTCAAGCTGGTGGTACAGAAGTATATTTTTACAAGCATATTTTTATGCACAGATTTGGCAAATTTGATTAGAAAACTATTTATAACAGTGCTTCCTAAATTATTTTTTATTAGTCAGTTTTCAAAATAGAATCTTGACTTTGTCTCAGATAATGGAAAAATCCAGAATAAATATATTTCATCAACACTGTCACATACAAAGCACATCTTGACTTGGAATATTCTGTCTTGGTCTCCCCAATCACAAAAATGATTGACATATGGGAGCAAGTCTAGCAGAGATTCCCCACGAAGGTAGTGGAACACATGATGGATGAAGAGAGGCTGAGAGACATGACTCAGCCTTAGGAAGAGAAAGGTAAGTGTAGATCTTATTGCTATCTCCAAATACCTAACCAAGACTGTAGAGAAGAAGCCAGACTCTTCTTGGAGGTGCACAGTGGAAGAGGCCTGAAAACAGATTTGAACATGAAAAATTCCTACTTGACACACAGATTTTTGGAATTTATTTTTTTTTTACCATGAAAGTGGTTAAATATTGGAACAGCTTGGACAGAAAGATTGCAGAATTTCCATTCTTGAGGATGTTTAAAACTCAGCTGGATACAGTCATGAGCAACCAGCTCTAGTTGGAAGTTGGCTAAGATGGCCTCTGGAGGCCCCTTTCCACATGCATGATTCTATGATTGACTGTTCTGATCCAAAATATTATTTAGCTAATCACAAAAACTCACATTTATTTTAGTTGCTTCCTCTGTGTACAGTGTTTTGTGAGGCTTTTAGCTCAATCTGTTTTCATCCTATAGTTCCATAACCTTGGAAACCACTATCTGACTTTCTTATAATGGCTTCTCTTTTGCAAATAGGCATAAATCTCACATTGAAGGAAACAAGGTAAAGCTTCTCCTTTCTACAGCTGGATAACTGTCCTCAACTGTCACCAAATTTATGGGTTTGCTTTACACAGAGCCTTACACAGAGCCTTTCCTCTTTAGTCTGATTCTACTCATAATTTACAGAGAGAGAACAACTGTACAAATTTAGCAAGGAGACACAGGCCCAAAAAGGAACTAACTATAACAGACTACACAAGTTTGAAGTGTACAGCTTAAAATATACGCAAAGAAACAAAACTTGTCATTGTAAAAAAACCCAATCCTGGAATGTGTCACTAATTATGCTTTTACAAAATGAAGACTTCTACTATAAAATACCAAAGTTATGGTTCAAAATTTTAGTAATGACTGTGACACTTGCACATGAGCACCCAAAAACTGAAGTCAAGAGATTGACTGGGTACACCATATATACAGCCGAAAAATATCACCCTTTTCAAACATAAGAGGTGGTTCCAAAGCTCAAATTTTGGCTTCAGAGTTCAAGATCTGCTACAAAGCCTGAGAAATTTGAAATCTGCATTTTACATCCCTTTTTTCTAATTTTTTACACTATTTGGATCCAGGATTTAGATGTAGGCCTGCCTTTTGAACAAAGTAAAGATATATTTCAGCATTTTTTCCCCTGGGGCCATTGTTCCGGTATATTTAAATAAGATGCCAACAAGACCGTAAATGACAACTGGAACTAAAAGACAGTCTTGCTTGACTTTTTCCAATTTAAATAGAGTCTGGTGTTTAAACCATCAGTTAATAATTAAGGTTTGTACACTACTGATAGCATGCCTAAAGGCAGGTGTGTTCAGAGGGCAAAGGAGGATATATATGCAGATTCACAGCCAATGAACATCATAATGGAGAATTTGAGAGCATAAATTTTAGGACACTACAGTAAGGAAATTCTAGGATTCTCTTATACTTTTTTTAATCTAATGCACTCACTGGATGCTCTACAGTTTCACACAGCTGAGGTTTCAGTTCCCATTAGACATCTTCCTGAGGGGCAGCAGAGGGGCAGCACCAGTCTCTGCTCTCTGGTGGCCAGTAACAGGATCCAAGGGAATGGGATGGAGCTGTGTCAGGGGAGGTTCAGGCTAGACATTAGGAAAAAGTTCTTCACCCAGAAGGTGGTCAGATGCCAGAAAAGGCTCCCCAGGGATGTGGTCACAGCCCCAAGCCAGCCAGAGCTCAAGGAGCATTTGGACAACACTCTCAGGCACATGGTGGGATTCTCGGGATGTCCTGCGCAGGGCCAGAAGCTGGACTTGATGATCCTTATGGGTCCCTTACAACTCAGGACACTCTGTGATTCTGTGACCTGGCAGGATGCTCTGTTTCCTCCAACACAAATTGGATTCTAGGGCCCTCAGTCCCAGTGAAACTGCTGGGTGGAATGGCCATAAGAAGTATGCAAATACAGAAGTAGAGAAATACAAGATTGTCAGCAAGCAGTGCTCTGCAATTTTTAAATGTATACATATATATATATAAGCATATATATATACACATATAGAGTATAGTTAGTTTAAATCTTTGGAATAAATTCAATTTTTCTTCTCTCTCTCTTTCTTTCTGACTTTCTTTCACTCTCTCTCATGCTCTTATCATGAATATTACATCATTGCCCCTAAAAGATGGTTAGATTTTGGTCCATATTTCATGCCATATGGGCCAGACATCGTATTTCCCCCCTGTCCCCAAAGTGTTCAGTTGACAGTCACAGTGTTTTGTGAAAACTGTGAGGAAAACCAGCATCTTTTGAATAAATTCAATCTCTCACTGGAACCAAAGGTTGCAAAATGCTGAGAATTCAAGTGCCAAGGATCCCGGTGACGGCTCTTAAAAACATCTATTGAGTTTCTTGTTTGCTCTTTTTTCCCCTTAGAGTACAATTTTACCTCCCAAAACATAAATTAAGGGAAATATTTAACAGTCAATGAGTCAAAACAGTCAAAGAAGGGCAGTTGGCTAATACATTATAAAAGAGCAGCAACCATTTGTGGACCACACGCTATTTTGTTTCATTTCTAGACACATCTTGTAGGGATGGTCCGAGAATATACAAAATATACAACCTAATGACCGCCTGCCTGCTTGCATAGGCCATTTCCATGGTCCTAAATGCAGTCTTTGGAGTCAGGGCCAGTGCCAAATAGGTTCAAATACAAGTTATGGCAATACATTTTTTTGGGTATTTTTTTCCTTTGTAATGAAGACTTTAATCCACTTTGAGCCAAAGAAATCAAATTATCAATATGACGGAAGGGTGAGCATGAGACCTCCACTTGATGATTCACACCGTAGGCCAAAATGGACCTCTAGGTTAGTAATACTTTGGACCAATCATTTGGAAATGTCTCACTGCTGTATGTAAAATCCAATCCCTTCCTTCACCGCTCACATGGTTACATTTTTTCATATAGGAGTGGGCTACAGCATCAACTTGATGAACAGAAAAGCAGGACTTTGATATTTTCTTTAAAGGGCTAATGCTGAATGAAGCCATTGTACTTGGAAGAGGTTCTTGACTTCCTACTCAGAGACTGGAGTAGGATTTTTGGCTTGGGATTTTTTTTTTGTGTGTAACATGCTCAACAAACAGGTGTAAATTGAAACGTCTGCAGGTGGTCTTTACAGAAACAAAAGCCTAATGTTTTAAATTGGTTAATAGAAGAACTGCAAGAAAAAGCAACATAATTCACCACTAAATCACCGTGGGTTGTGGCTAATCTGCTCACATGATGTGGAAGGAATCCTGTAGTCATGCCTGTGTGGCCAGTCCCAGACTGATATCCAGGTGAAGACAAGGAGTTCTGAAGATCACTTGTTTGTGGAGAAAAGAGAAAAAACATTTAAGCTTCCAACAAGCTTTTAAAGTTTTTTGTTCAAAAAATAAACAAGAAGTCCTAGCTATGGCAATAAGGTGAGGCTTACAGAGATATTAGGTGCTGTATCTCAGGGGTTTATCCCTTGGCTACTTAGCCATCGTGGCAGCAGCTTCCAGAGTCCCTAGTGCATATGTTGTGCAATAGCCAAAAAAAAAATTAAAATAAAAACAACTAACAAAAATATAATCCTCCATGAAATCTACATAAACTCAGGCCAAAAAGAGGATGTTTGTGTCACAAGTGCCACTCCACAGTCTACTGCCGTTAAGGCCACTGGTATTGACTTAAAAGGATCTCAATAGCTCAGTTCTGGGAAGAAGAACCAAAACCAAGACAGGTCAAAGTGTCTGTGAGAAGTCTGATGCACTGAAAATTAGGAATTCTCAGAGAAAGAAAAAAAAAACCAAGAGGTTACTTTTGGCTACCAAACTGGGATTTGGTTTTCTAGGTCATTGTTTTTCCCCCATCTATTTAAAAAGAAAGTTAGTGCTACAAATATGCAACTTCAAGACGACATATTCTTCTACTGAGTTGCAGTGAGAAGCAAGTTAGATAAGCCCCTCTTACTGCCATCCACCTGCAGGGAAGCCTCCTTCGATTTCCACTGGCAAAAACAGGAAACAAATCCAAGAGGGATGAAGTACTGTAAGTAATTGTTCTTTTTCACTGACTTCACCTCTATACCATTTCCTCGCCTGCATCTTCTCCCATCCAGCTGGGGCAAGGCATAAAAGAACCAAAGTAGGTATTGAAGTGTAGCTGGGAGCATGACACTGTGAGCATGTGGCTCCTGTACAGAGGATTGCACGGGATCAAATTCTCTTCTCCTGTAAGGTAGCACGTTGTAACTTGAGTTCCACTTTCATCTCACAACACTTAGCCCAGATGACAACCATGCCAAGCTGACTGATATTTAGATGTGTCTCTTCATGTGGAGGGCAAGGTGATCCGACCTGGAAAAACACCTGCAACATAAAGAAAGCAGGAAATAAGTATAGGATTTTGGAAAACGGGGTTTCTGCTCCTTCCTTGTTACGTACAGGAGAAAATACATATCCCACTTTAGAGACATTCCTTGAGTTATCCATGGATCACCACCAAAGCCTGTGTGATCGACCTCTGTGACCACAGATAGGCAACTACCCTGGCTCTTCAGCAGCTGAAGAGATGACTTTTATCCTTTCCCTGTTCCTCTCCCTCTCGCTTCTTTCACTGAGTCAGATATCAGGGAAGAGTGCTCATCTATGCATCTGTACTATAAAACCAAATATTTGGTATGCGCGTGTTTGCATATTAAAAAAATAAATAAAACAAATCAGTTTTATTCAGCAGCACCATTTTTAAAAATAACAGCTTTCTCAAGTGCCCACTCCTTGCAAAGAGCACCAAAAAATGATGCTAGTTTTGAAAGCTGAACTCTCATTTCTAACTCCAAAGTGGAAGGAAATCTGGCTCAGAGTTTGGAGGCTGACAATCCATCAGGCTTCATATCTCTCCCTTCTTCTCAGCTGGGAATCTGGGTGGTAATATGTGGATTCTGATGAATATTATCTCCCTGAAGAATGTTGATAAAAGATATTATGCCTATTTTGTAAGAGTGACAATTTTAAGACAGAGAAGGCAAGGAAGTTGTAAATCACACAGGTGTGGTAAAACCAGGAGAAAAAAAACAAAGCCAGGACTTGAGCTTTCAACTTCTGTTCTTTACCCACAAAGACTTTTCCATCTCATAAGAAAACATAACGTTTTGTCATTCTGAACATGTAGCTGGATCCTGATGAGACAGACTCCATACCCATTAGATATGGGGTTGAAAACACCAATCCATTACACCCATCATCACAGTGTCATTTAAGATACGTATGGCACCAGAAAGCAAACCACAGGAGAAGCAGGCAGTGGTTCTGACTGCCTACCCCACAGCCCTAAAATGGAGCCTGTCACAGTGGCAGGACTCTGACACACTCAGAAATTAAACTTCTACTAGAAACTTCAGTTGAGTATTTAAAACCAGAAGGTTTTAAAGTTCCCTGCAAATTCTGGCTTACCTTCTTTCCACCTTAAGTCACAAGATACTGGCTTATTTATTTTAAAAACATTTACTACAAATATCACACCAACCCCCACATACCTGTGGCTTTTGAGTAAACTGGTTCTGTAGGCTCCAAGAACACTAGGAAAAGCTACTTACAGAACTGATTTGCCTGGCATGTCTTTTCAGTGCTCCACAGAACTAGAGTATAAAGCAGCCACCAATAATGGTCTGAAGAATATCCAAATGGCTTCTTGTGAGAATCAAGATAGCTCATACATGGGCACCAAGTGTATTTTTAAAAAAGCAGTAGTTGAGTGTTTTGTAGTTTTCAGAAAGAAGAAGCAGAAGAACAAACTGAACAACCCCCCCAAAAAACCAATACTGATAGATAAAAAAAGAACAGTCAACCTAAATACCCAAAGGATAAACACCCTAAGCAGAGAAAGGCTGAGAAAGAGAAGAACTATAAAAATGAAACTATTTTAAATAGTTAGGGGCCCTTTTCTGTCCTGCTGATATTCCACTGCACATGTGATCAATCAGCATCTACACACAGAGATGAGTGATCAAGAGGTACCTTTTCAAGACAAAGAAACCTTAAAACAAGATAATTTCCACAAGAAAAGTCATGTACTCATCTTCTGTGAATGACCAATGAGCATAGCTCTGCTCAACTCATCTCTTCTCTACTTGCAGGGCTTACAAGAGAGTTAATACCTTCAGAATGGCAAAAATGAGACTTCAAAATAGGGTGGAGGAGGCATTCCCCCAAGGTCCTACATGAGGCACAGCAAGACATGTGAATCTGACAATGGACTCTGGGCTTTCAACACAGCAGGCTCTGCACAGTTAGAATTTTCTAGCCCTAGAGTGACAAAATACATCCTTGGACCAACGTCTCTCTCATCAGTCTTAAACTGAGAAAGCAGCATGCTCTGGCTACAAGGGCTGCCAAAACAAAACAACAGCTTGAGTGGCTGCCAAAAAGATATGCACCAGCTGGCACTTCAGTCTAGGACTAGTCATAAGACCCCTACCCAAGCACAGCTTTTCCTCTCCAGTTGTCTCTTTTACAGATGCAACCCAAGAAAGTGTATGCTGAGTCACACCATAGCCAGATCTGTTAAAATTATAGATTCAGTACATTGCTTCACATCAGTAACTACCGTATTAGCACCCATAATATTTTTATAGGTAATAAAATGGTGCCATATTTGCTAGTTTATAGCTAATAAAGTGGTACAACACTAATTCTTCACATTCTCCTGCTGACTAATTTGATTAGTTCTATCTCTTGGTAAGGCTGGTGGATGTGGATATTTATCTTCAACTGTAAAACAGTCTGCACAAAATTTTTGCAGCTAAATCACACTGTCAAAAAGCGTATTGATTACTGGACACACTTCTTTTTTTTTTCTTCTGAGACTAGAGACAGCAGTGGAAGAGGCTCCACAGGATAAGCTGTCAAAGGAACCTACTCTCTTCAGAAATCAAGGAACAGGGGCTTGCTGGTCTCTAGTCCTGCCCATGACACGAGACTTTGCTCTGCAGCTCTGGCTCTACACCTCTTTCAGTTCCAGACCAGCTCTGCACATCACACGTGGGCCCATCACATCCTCCTCCATCATCCCCCCTCTCAGTCTAGCTCTTCTAGAAAAAACAGTTTATGCTAGAATAAGACACTCTAATTATAAAACTCATACAGGGATGTGTGATACACAAATTCCCTGCTCACAGACATGATTCCTTCCTTTCTCTTTTTACTGTATCTCCTTAGCAACACAATACTGCTTGGCACTGAATCCTCTGAAGGAGAAAAAGGGAAGGTAAGTACAATGAGAGAGAATATATTGCTCAGCCATCTTTCCTACCAGCTGTGGATTTTCCACTGTGAGATGTGTTCATTCCAGCTAAGTGCACTCTCAGCTTGCTATCAACAAGGAAACCATGAGCACGTGTACACATATGCAGAGAGGAATATGCATCCCAACAGTCTGGCACTAAGCTGCTGTCTCCTAAACACCTATTTATCTAGAATCAGCAAGTGCCACTACCCTGTCAAAATCTTCCCCCTGAAGTGCTGAGGGCTTCCACTGTGTGAGGAACAACTCTAGCCTGCATTTCCGAAGAGCAAAATTCCAGGGGAATGCTAACAAACAACATAACCCTGGCATCTGGAAGGCACTAAGGACTTTCCTGGGGTGCTTTCCACACCACTTTAGCCGATTCTATTTTCTCTCCTGCTGCCACAAAGCTACACACCATTTGCAGTACATATGATGTTACTAAAAGCAGTGGTAGTTTGCCAGCTATGACTAACTATGTGATCTAACTAACTATGTGATCAGCTATGACTGACTAATGTGATCTGTGGGCTGCATGGTGTTGGGATAGAGCTGGGACAGCTGGAGAAGAGAATCTCATCTTCTTATCTCTTTTGTTATAAAATTTACTTATACACAGAGGACATTAATACTCCTTTGACATTGGTCGGAAGGTGAGAGACACAAGCACATCTAAAAACAGTCTTGGAAGGGAACTGCAGCCAGACTGTGTGAACAACATCCCCCTCTGCTATCTGAATCACCCCTTCCATGCTCTGTTTGCCAAGATACAGCCTTCAGCTCTGAACAACAGGCATAGGATTTGTGCTACATCAGTGTTGTTAAAACAGCTCCAATCAGCTCCTTAAAACCTAACAAGGCAGCATGTCTGAGAGAGTGGACACAGCTTCTGTCAATAGTGGGGAGTGCAATAAAGAGTAGCAGTTCAAATACAGAGAAACTGTTCTCCAGCTGGAACCCTGGCACAGGAAGGCACATCTTTAAAAGTCTGCCTAAATGGCTAAAGGCAGTTTTAGGCTGATGTTTCAGTGCTTGCTTGAGGTGACCTCTGCAATAGGTGGTAGCAAAGAGGCCTGAGAACGAGAAAAGAATGAAAAACAGTAGTATGGCAGAGTGGGGCAAAAGAACAGGCACTGTCACTCTAAAAGCTTGCAACAATTAACTGGGGGAATAAGGACAAATCTGCCTCCTATCACCACACACAGACAGTATGGGCATAGAGTTTAACAGTGCACAATCCTCAGCACTCTGAATTTTATTAATTATGTTTTTCCTTCATCTACAGATTCAGCAGAAGAGCAGAAAATGCATTAGATGATTATAGAAATATATCTCTTGACTGCAGTGACTGAATTTGCTGCCAAAGAGAAAAGCTAGGTAGAAAGGGATAATATGTGGAGGGAGAATAACAAACACTTAACAAAGGGCTGAAAGAGACCAAGGAGTTGAAAATACCAGCTGTATTTCTCTAGATCTCTACTAACAATATTGTTTGTCCTGACACAGAAACCCTAGGGCTGTGTGTATATGTGTGTGTGTGTGTTTGTGGGGCCACTCGAGGAAAGAAAAGAGAAAGGCAATGCCTTACATTTAAAACAGGGGATACAATTGTTCTCATTCACAGAAGTGCTTAAACAAAAGCAGAACTGCAGAGGTCCCTACTTGGCTTATCCTGTCCCTCATTCTGAGCAAACAAAAGATGATCCAGGGATAAAACAAAAGATAATCCAAGAGGAAGCCCTCCGTGGGGGAAGGGGGACGGGAAGAGGGGAGACAAGGGCAGAAGAGCACTTAAGGAGATGAAGCTCTTGGAAAGGCAGGATGTGAAAATGATCAAATTTCCTTCCCATAAAAGGATGGGGTCCCTTGTTTATGTCCCACACATCCTCTCTCTACGCATATTCTCTGTTGGTCTGGTGTACCCACAGGCTTCCTAGAGGCTTTATTGTATTACAAAACGTTTCCTTATCACAGTCGAGAACCTTAGTGCTGCATTAAAAAGATGGGTAATTTTCTTAAGCCTCTTTTAAAAATATATATAAATAGGATTAGCTGGATAACATGTTCAGATGCAAGCACATTATTTGATTACTCAATAGTGGATCCAGGTTTCACCCAGGGCACTGCCAATCTTCAGCTGGGGGGGTGAGTGGGGGAGAAGTGCTCATTGTTCGATCCTGTCAGTGCTGTCAAGAGTCATTACAGGGGTAATTGCTTTTGCTCCACCCTGATTTCTTATCAATTGGGATTGGAGATGTGGAGAAGGGTGTTCTTTTGGTTTTGTTTCTAAATTGAAAGAGCCCAGCCTTCAAAAACATTCAGCACCAAGCAAGGATGAGCAGATTTTTCAGAGAAGCTCAGTATTTACTGAAGCAGCTAAAGCAGCGAGGGCTGTAGAAATGACCCGCGGTGAGAGCTGCAAGGGCGGCTCAGCTCACACCTCATTCCTCATTTCCGAGTCCCAGAGCACTGCTGCTGACAGGCTCCTCAGAACCGGCCCTGCGCACCTGTCAGACTTTCAAATCTGGGCCCTCACAGAATGAAGGCTTAGAGTATCTCCCACTTCAAACAGATGTCAAGAGTGAGATTTAAAACTGTAGGAAAAGATTCACTAATTAGCAGGAATGTGCAGAGATCGTGGATCTTACACAAAACAACCCCATGAACTCGAACGATAAAATGTGTCTAAATCACTCTTGGGCTTTTGAGAATGGTGCCCTTTTTTGTCTTTTCTTTAGGAGCCCGGAGTCAGTGCTAAGAGAAGACAATGATCATACAGAAATTGAATGCCTTTTCCCTAGAGGTCTCTTATAGATTTGGGCCACTTGGGGCACAACAGCCACACATTCCCCATTCCTCCTGCCATACACTGATGTTTTTGTGAGGCCCACTCTGCCAAAATGTGGTGCCTGGGGTAGTCCTTGAAGCAGAGCAAATAGAGGGAGCATTGCCTTTGTGAGCACAACAGGCTTACAGCTTCAGGAGACAGAAAGCTAGGGAGATGCTTTGTGGAGAGGTCCATCACTGAAATGGTCTAAAGGCCCTCTGAATGTCTTCTCTGCTTTAAGAGTATTAGCAAGACCTGCCCTATGAACTGAATCCTGTGCCCACATCAGACACCAGCAGGGTTCAGTCAGCCCTACACCTGGTCCCACATTTTGTTCTGTGCTGTGGGATTAGACTGCTTAGGAAGAATTCCCCATCTGCCAGCCTGCCTGGCCACTAAGGCAGAGAGGACAGGAGCTAAGCAGAGGGTCCCTCCATGGTACAGGGATCCATGCAGTGGGACAGAAGGGGCCTCTATGCTGGGAGCCAGGTCTCTTGTCTCTGGGAGCTGGCAGCTCCATGCCAGCCACAAAAGTCCACAGGTTTCTTGAACACCATGCTTAGGAGCTGCATTACCTGTCACAATGGTTGCATTTAAAGGGCTTTGCACCCGTGTGCTTTCTGTAATGCCTGGTGAGCTCGTCGCTCCGTGCAAAACGCCACTCGCACCCTTCCCACGAGCACTTGTAAGGCTTCTCACCTGCAGAGGGGAGGAGAGAACAGTCAGTGTGGCAGCAGCATTACTGAACACTCAACTTGAAAGCCCCATGTCCTCCCACCCTACCTCTAACCCATTAGAGCCAGTTAGCCTTTCACACAATTCATGGTCAGCGTGGGATGCAAATAACTTAGGGCTTCTATACTGGGGATAGTTCCAGTCCTGATTTTACCACAGCTAAAATTCTCGCACAACCTTATATCTTGTTTCTAAGAAAACCAGCCAACTGGCCTTTGAAGAAGCCTTAAGAATGTCCTCAAATGCCTAAGCAGCTGTGTGGCTGAAGCTTGGTTTTCAAACAGCTTTTCAGCTCACTCTAACCTTGCCAGGTGTATTACTGCAGTACTTGGGTGACTGTACTAACACCTGAACACTGCACAGTGTGCACCACTCCTGAGTGACCACCACTACTACATCACATGCTTTACCCGATTCTACCTACCCTTTGTGTGGCCAGCCTCACATCTACTCCCCTCAAGCATTCATGCCTGCTGCCCCCAAATACTGCACCTTTTTTGCTTGCTTCTGACAACAAAATCTACCCCTGGGACCAAGAAATTATGTGTCAGGTCATCCAGTGTGAGAGGATACATTTTTACTCCTTTGAATCAGCCGGTCCTTCAGGCTTCTTGCACTACACCTTCATCAGGTGGTATTCTGCCCCAAAATATTAACAATACCATTGAAGGCAGTGAAATGGTGTAGTGGTAAGACAGGAGAGATTCTAGTCCACTGGTAGGAGCTGGACTCAATGATTCTTGGGGGTCCCTTCCAACTCAGGATATTCTATAATTCTATGCTCATATCTATCTATCTTCTAATGCACATTAGTCTCTGCAAATCAAAGTCTGCCATGGTGTAACATCTGTGGAGTCATTAACACCTTCTGATGAAGAATCCCAAGTCATGACTCCCTTTTCAGTGCACATGCATTGATGTGCATTCAAATTTAACATCTCCCCCTCACAACAAATGCTCCAGTGCATCTCCTCCTATAGAAACTCCATGTCACTCTTCCCCATGTAGTCAGTTGAGATAAAATTCAGACAAGAAATCACTTTCACTACCAAGCTTCTAAGTGGATTATTACTTATTTATTTGTTCTTAAAATTGCTAAGAAGGTAATCTTAAAAAACCCACCATAGGCCACACTGAGGCTGCAATCTAAGACCCCTCTAGGCCAGTCACATGAAACAATCACCTGACCACAGCAGACAGTGCAGAGACACAGATTGCTATATTTAGTGTGTCGATTCAGCAAGTATAAGAGTGAGATCTGGATATGGGAGACCTATGTATATCATGATGATGAACTGGAGAGGCAAAAAGAGCAAGTGAAAAGGGAAAGAAAATTACAGCGAAATACATGAAAAAATGCTGTTCTCTGGTTTGTGAGTTTCTGCAGACCTCTCCTTGCACAGGCAGCCCTGCTGCACAGTAGTCATCTGCCCCAGACAGAACAGCAGAATGGGCTGAGACCCTAACTGAAGTTGAGCCATTTTACTGGCCTTTGAGAAGTTAATTTGGCTCAGTAGTTCAACTAAAGGATTCACTGGAATGAAGCTGTGAAGAAGGGGCAGCAGCTGGCAAGAATACACCAAAATACCCATTTATCCCACAGTCCCTGAATGAAGAAAGGCCATCCTGGATGTCCCTGCTGTGAGTCACAGTCCCCCATGGGAAAATGCCCAACAGGACAAGGGACTGAGCCAATAATAACACTATCCCACTTAGAATGTGCCCGCTTGGTCATCTCTACAGACTCACCTCTTGTTCTTTTATTCTTTGGACAGGATTTCTTCAGGAAAATAAGAAGTTAGAATCTTCTTAGTGAGCAAGGTGCTGGTGTCTTGTTGCTGGGCTGGTTACTCAACTGTACCTCAAACACTGTCACCAGTGCTGGCACCACGCACTGGAGCTGCAGTTGCAGCAGTCTCCCCCCAGCCCTTTGCACCCCACCTGACCAACAGCATCTGCTCTCCTCAGAAAAAAGGGATTTCCCAGGCCTGGTCCTGTGCCTGTGATTGAGCACCAGTTTGTCTGAAGAGTTCATGCATTATTTTAAAAAGCTGTCAGTAAACAAGCCTGGATGATAATGCAGTTCCTTGGTTCTCTGACGCTCTCTAGTGCCTACCTTAGAGTGGAGACAGCCAGGCAGGGAAACTGCCTTGTAGCACATTTGCAACACACACTGCAAAGCAAATGCAGAAGACAACTGCTCAGCCAAATCTGGCAGGTACAGCCAGTCTGAAGGATGCAGTCATCTACAGAGCAGAAGAGTGAAGAAAAAGCATCCTGGGCTTTCTGTGAAACTATATAGGCTACTAGGACTGAAGTGGAGTTTGGCTTGTTACAATTTGTCAAGAGCTTTGAAAATATACAGTGCTATATATAGGTTAGAAGAGACAGAAAAGCCAAGCACAATTACTGGTGAACCCACAGAATGACACATATCTCTGTTAATGCTGCAGGGGCTCCTCTCCCAAGTGTTCCAGCTTCGGCCTTGCACAGCCCCGAGCTGAGTTTTGTTTTTCCTTTGTCACCCAAGCCCTGTTCAGCAAAATGTCAGACAGTACCTCTCAGTGCTCCAGACTGCACGCTGCCTTACCAGGCTCCCAGTGCACAAGGTAAATGCAAAGGAGCACAGTGACCTTTAAAGCCATGTCAGATGGCTCCTTGACCCAGAGACCTCAAAGAGGTTTGATTTCTTGCCCTCCTTCAGCTACTCAAAAACACAAGAGGGAAGGAGAAGCGAGACCTGCCTGTCTCTGGATGTGAAGACTAAAAACAAACTGCTCCTTTAATGGCTACATGAAGATGAAATGGAAGTGCATCTTGCCAAGGTGCACATATGTAGAAAGCATGGGATGAAAAAGGGGGGAGGGTCCTCCTACCTCACTACTGGCAATAGCAGGGAGGAAAAATGGGAAGGATCCTTTCCATGTGTTAGGCTGCTCTTCTCTTGTTCAGAGGATTAGTGAGTCTAAAAAGACAGATGATGAAATCTTCTGCTGAAGGCAATGGCAAAACTCCTACTCACTTCTACAGGGCCAGGATCTCCCTCTTTTTAAGAAATTAATTATGAGCTGCAAAATCCAATTAAAAATAGGAACATCACGGAGTTGTGCCACACTGACTTTTTTTCTACTTTCTCAAATTAAAAACCACATTCAAAACTTGTGCCTGCAAGCCACTCCCAGGAAGGAGGCTCTACTCCTTAAGTCACCTTTATTCAACACAAGGATCTATGCAGTCCTTAAACAAATCTATAAATCCACATTTATACAAATGCACTCAATAGAAGAGCCAGTCCCCACCCAAAAAGAAGCCAGTACCTAGGAACATGTTAAATACTCAGTTCTTTCAGTTCAGAACTTACTCCACACCATGGGGCTGGCTCAGATTCCACACATCCATAAATGTACCTGGGAAGCAGTGCAGAAATATTCAAGCAGTGAATTGTGCAATTTTCCTAGATGAGCATTTGTGTTAAAAAATGTATCATTTGCTTATGGAAAGTCTGTAAGCAACATAGAATACTGGCTTTCAGCAGTTTCTATTTTTTCCCTTGGTAGTCAGAGACACTACCCAGTGATTCCAAGCTTACTGACTTGTAGTTTCCATGGGCAGCACGTGCATCAGAGAGCAGTGCAGCACAGTGCAGGAGAGCTGCAGTGAGACAGTGGGGCACAGGACCCAACACCACACTGTGTGCATTGGAAGGGGGTTATTTCTGGCCACAGCCTCGTCCTGTGGCTGGAGCCGGGCCACAGGTGAAGCGTGCCAGCTGTGCACTCACACAGCAGCTCCTGGGACAGGAAAAAAGCCCCACATCTACACTCCGGCCAGGCTGAACCAAAGCCTCATCTCAAAAGAGGTCACTTGATCACCAGGAAGCACTCACATCAGACACATCTGAGTTGCCTGGTGAGGATCCTGGAGAAGCAGCCTGCACATGCCTGCTTGTGCACAGAGCCATGTCCTGAAACCTACTGGTCTGGGAGGGCTGTATCACCAAAACAGAAATGCTATTAGCTCTTCAGATCTACTTTAGGGTTTCAGTCCATTGTGACTGCACACTTCTGTGAAGCAGCCTCTCTTCACCGTGGCTGTGTCCTGTGGTCCATACCTCATTTTAACCTTTCCATGTTCCTAGAGTACATTTTATACCCTGAGATTAGGATGCTTGGGTAGTAGGCTCTCTGTTCCACTTCTGTTTATGGGACCTCACTCAACTGAGCTCTTCTTCTAAAGTACTCCCAAAGCACATTTCAGTACAGTATGGCCCTCCATCCTCTACTTCATCCAGCCTGGTCCAATCTGGTAACTGGAGGACAAAGACCTTTGAAAATTTATGGGAAACATGCAATAGTGAAGCTAAAATTATAAGTCATAACAAAAAAATCCATCACACTTTGAAAATCAGCCCTGAAATCGGGTCACTATTCCTTTTGTGACTAAGATGAATGCAAGACTAAATATTAGGCACCTAGTTACAAAAATAAACAAATGATTGGTACAGCTTTCTCTTGAAAGCCAAAAATTTATCATTTGGAAGTATGAAAAGCCAAGCACACAATCCCATTTACACTCCTGTGGCAAACACACAGCAAAACATGATGGATATAGCTGGGCTGGTTCTGTAATGACCACCAAACCTGTCTTTGGAACTTCTCCCTCTATTTTCCAGCCTCAGGAATTCTTGGTGAGTTTCATCTCATGCAGCTTTAGATATTGAAAGCCAACATCTGACACTGCCACCTATGGCATTCTTTTTCAAGTTAATGGGGAGGCAAAGGCATGGGTGAGCTGTGACACATCACAGCCAGGCAGCCTGGAATTTGAGGTGAATTTCTCTACTTTGATGGTGCAGGGGGCCAGGTAAGCAGCTCAGCTGCACACACCTGTATCTTTGCTCTCCAGCCACAAACCAGAGAACACCAGGTTTTTGCTCCAACACATATTTAAATTATAAACCCTGTACCAACCTTCACAACAAATATTTCCTCACAAAACACAGCAATGGGGATGTTGTCTCTTCTCAAGATCCAGAGAACCCCTGTCCTTGCCACCTACATCCCACAGGCACCCCCTAGGTCCCAGACATATTTCTCTTGTCCAAGAAGTAAGGCAGTGTTGCTAAGACATCTCAGAGAGGCTGTTTCAGCAGAGTGATTAGTAGAAACATTAGGTTACAGGACACAGAGGTACCTACTCAAGATCAGCTGAGGACATGATCACAAAACTACAGCACATAATGGGCACATTATACTTCTTATAGCTGCATTATTTATTGCCAGTCCCAAGGGTTAAAAAGTCATGAGTGCACTCTTCTACAGAAATAATGAGATTTTAAAGAAGAAAACAATAATATTCAGACATCATTTGCCTTCTGCTTTGTAGATAACCTAGGGCCATGGTTTTAAACCTCTCTTTGCAGCCCTGCAGGCTAGGAACATTTATTTTAAAATACAGAGGAAGAAATTTGCTCTCTATTCCCCGAATTTCAACAGCAGGGACCTTAAGAAGAAAACCCTCCAGATTTAGAGATGTGCACAATAAGATCACAGAGTTCCAGTGAGATGGGGTAAAACCCTGGCTCCATCCAAGTAATTGGAAAAATGTTCACTAGGCTCAAGTTTCACCCTGTATCTTTATGGAATTGAAAGCAAAGATATTATGGTTATCCATCCATCCATATCTATTTCCTTACCCTCCCCAGCACTCTCCTGCAGGGCACTTCATAAAACAATCAAGTAGTTTAAGCTCCCATTCCTGCAGCGAGCTTCAGAGGAGAATTACAGTCAAAATCCTTGCTGATACTTCTCTGTGCTAAAATGTGGTAGTGTCATGGGACTCCTTTAGTCCCTTGACACTCCTTTTTGATTCAGCCAAAAATGTTTAAAGAAACTGAGGGGAAAACCCCAAATTTTGCCTATATGCATATTTTGAAGGCTATTCAAAGCAAACATTAGTTGCACTATGTTTGAAGAGCTCCTTAATATTACACAGCTACACAAAGCTAGGATGTGAAAGTGTGTTTAAGAAAACAACAGAAAAAAACTAGCATGTGTTATAATGCTGAGAATTTTTTGTATATAGTTTCAAAATCCAAGAAAAAGTTGTCTGAAAGAAACACAAATATTTCCTTCCTTTTTATAATCTGTAATTTAAAAACCATTTAAAATTAAACTAGTTCTAAAAGTCTCAATTTCTAAAAGTATGTATTGAAAGACACTTTCAGCTACACTTGTTTCAAGACTGATGTTCCCGGAGAACTAGACAAACTGTAAAATTACAACTGAAAAAAGGAATTAAATGCAAGATTTCTTGCATGTATCTTTCCTATAAGGAAGCTCTGGGGGTCTGATATGTGTGAAGAATCAAGTAGTGCTTTTTAAGAGCGTTTTAATAATTTTCCTTGCTACCCTAAGAGTAATGATTCTTCTTGCTACCCTTCCTGAGAAATCCTTTTGGGACTACTGCTCCTGGGCTGGTGAGTGGGACCATGCTGTTGCAGGAGCAGCAGTGTCACTGCAGGATGAACCCAGGCATACTTCAGAGGCCAGTGCCTGTGGGGCTGCTGCTGCTGCAGACAGGAGTTGCTCAGAAGTGCCAGAAGCTGGTGTGGTTTTGAGGGAGAAGCAGCCCCCAGAGCACCTTGCAGAGAAATGCCAGGCAGGCATTCCTAGCTGCTCTGCAGTTTATGATGTAAGTCTGCCTCAGCACAATGAGAAGCCTAATGTGGAACTTCACTTTACCAATATTTTATATTTATGTAGCACTCTTCATCTCCAAGGGTCCCTGAGAGCTTTACAAGCTACATACATGGCATATCAATGAAGCCAAGCCATAATTCTTCTAATTAGCTGAACATCAGCACACAGCACATGGCACAACAGAAAATGCTACTGGTCACTCCTCTCTTCCTATGTAAAGTGCTATATGAGATTTAATAGAAACATATCTCAGAAGGACATTTGGGTTTAAGGACCACTGAGAAATGAAATCTAACAAGACAGGTCTCCTTAACACCAGTGCCTGTCTTCCCTCATTACATACACACACTTTGTCAAATCTGAGCCACAGAAGAGGAGCTGCCCCAGACCTGCTCCCCACTTTCACACCAGATTCAGCATGTTACCATCACATGGCTCAGGCAGCTGCTCTGCTGGTGAGGTTACCAAAAAGCTGGTGAGCAGCTGCAGTCCGGAGCACAACATCAGCCTCTTTTTAAGATTAATAAGTTCATTTCTTTAGCAAAAAGGAAGAGCAGGCTATTTAATACACACATCCTCTGGAGATCAATGCTAATATCTAAGTGTATGTGCATGCAACCCATCAACCAGTAAAACTAATTACAAAAATCAATTCCAGATACTTTTCTGAGCCTTTCATTCCTCAATATACTCCTAATTGATTTTCGTTGGAGAATAGAAAGCCTAATTAATATTTTTATTATTTAAAAGGAATGCAAAGGAGGGGGCAATGGTGAGTGCTTAACTGGTCCGCCAATGTTTTCTACACAAAAAAAAAAGATAAAAAAATTTAAAATTGGCATTTTATTCAGTTTTGCTACCTGCTGGAAAAATGGAAAAGCCTTTGAAAGGGTGACAAAGCACAAGAGAAAAGCTGGCAGAAGACAGTATGGGGCAGAAGAGGAATGTGACAGGATTGTGAAATACACAATGTGAGAAGGTTGTACCTATTTTTAGAAGGGCAGGGATGATCAAGTGTAAAAGCAGTACATTTCCATGAATGATGTACAGCTCCTTTCATCCAAAAAGGTCAGAAATGCCCTTATAGAGAGGTGACTCTGATCATACTTATATTTGAGATGGAGGAAAAGAGGTTAAGAAGGAGACCCAATGTCCAATCAGTCTTTCTACAAACTTCAAAGCTCCAGATTAGTTCCTAAGGGCCTTGCCAAGGCTCGTCTACCAAGCCAGCAGCAGTCTTCAGCATGTAGCCATTCAGGACACAAAAAGAAACCAATTTTTGCAGCATTATGTCTTACGCACACACAAGCACCTAACACACATCCACAAAGCCCACTTGCCTAGCTGAAAAGCAGAGAAAAGCAAAGCATGTAGCAACATTCAAAGAAATGGAAATGTTCCATTTTCTACTCAAGAGGCTGCATTTAATAAGCACACACTGCCCTCCATACTGAGCCCTGAAGGAGGGGAGGCTTTATCTCTTTGGGTCTGTGCAAGACTCCCATTGAGAGTGATAAAGCTTTTGCAATGTGCTCCCTGTTCAAAACCCTCTCCACAGCTCCTCTTTGAAGGAAGCTCCTCCATGGTGGGGAGCAGGGCTGGGGGACAGATGCTGGTGCCAGCCTGAGCACACAATCCCAGCTTGTGCCCCATTAATTGCCAGCACATCCTCCCCTGGGCTGGGCCCTGGGGACAGGAGCAGAGCGATAGGGACACGTGGGCACCCAGCAGCAACAACCAGCAGTAAAACTACCCAATTAAACCTCCAGAGTAAGTGAGTGTGGAGGGGGGAGGAAAATTTAGAAAAAGAAAAAAGAAGAAAGGAAAAGGAAGGGGGAAAGGGAAAGGGAAAGGGAAAGGGAAAGGGAAAGGAAAAGGAAAAGGAAAAGGAAAAGGAAAAGGAAAAGGAAAAGGAAAAGGAAAAGGAAAAGGAAAAGGAGTGGAGTTGCTTGGCAACGGGCGGGCAGAAGCAGCTGTGCAGCAGGTCGGGCTGGTACCCAGGCGGCGGGGCCGGCCCATTAGCAGCCCGCATCTCCTGCATTTCGTGCCGGGGTCTCCTAGTAACAGCCTGTGCACGCCGCGCTGTTGCGCTTCCCCTCCTCTCCTCCTGTTCCTCCCGATCACGAGAGGCATCGCTGTTTGCCCTAATTACACATTCTCTGCTGCTTCAAGCTGCCATTACTTCGGTCCCCAGAGGAGCAGCTAGAAATTTTTAAAAATGTCCTCTAATAAGGGCTTCTAGTTTCAGATTCTGTGGAGCTCTGCAAGCTCAAAGATGCAAAGCAAGGTAGCAGAGGCAGAAGGAACAGATGAAAAAGGAAAAAAAATCAGCAGCTCGCTGGATCAGATTTTTCCAGCACTCTGAAACGGTCTCTTCCCTTTGTTTTCTGTAAGGTATCTTCGAGGGTGGACAATGAGATAGCCTTTAAGGGACATGGTGCATATTTACATAATCCAGAGCTGTGTATCAAAGATGTGTTCCTTGGAAACCTATGGTTTAGGTCAAGAGTTTCTGAGAAATTCCAGACTCTAGATAAAGGCAAACAGGCCAGGAATGTATCATGGACCGTGTTGAGAAATGACAACAAAAAAATTAAGAGGAACAGACTCCCCTTTTCCAGATGCTAACATTTTTAATGGTTTTGCTCCATATTTTTGCTAATGAATGTGAGGTTTGCTTATTCAAATTATTGCAGTGCTGATGTTTTTCAGCATTTACCATCTTCTCCCTTTAGTCACTAGAAAATCAGAGAAAAGATGACCAAAAAAAAATGATGCAGACTGGCAGAGACAGCACAGGAATAAAACACCAGGGGAAAAGAACATACATTCCTTCTGATTTCCCACTTTTGTCAACAACAAAAATGGAAAAAGATCCAGGATCTCAATCATTCAGATACTGAATCTGATTTGGGGATAAATGCAAATGGGAAATAAAGTGCTTGGGTTTAAAGAATACACTGGCAAATTCTCTCACTAAAGGCTGCCCTGGTGCCAAGGCAGAGCTACCTACATGCTGGCAGGCACGGGCTGAAGGAGATCCCACCCCTCCTGGTGCTTTCTCTGTCCTTGGGCACAGCTGGCAGGTGGCACCCAGGTGCTCCACACTGAGCAGGGCTCAGCAGAAAGGCCTTGGCAGTGCTGCTGGGCAGCCCTTGGTGAAGCAAGCAGACTGATCTCAAGGGCACAAGGCAGCGAGTAAAGATCATTAATTTTACCAGCTAGGAAGATTCCCCATCTGGATTTCAGAAAAGGCACAAAGGATTACCTGTCCTTAGCTCTAAGGGGGTGACATGCAACCAGTGGGAAAGCACCCAGATCATTCATGCTGCCAGCTGAGTGCAAGTAACCAAAGGAGAACACAAATGCATTACGACATTCCATTGCTGGGTGACACTGTGTCTTCAGGGAGAAAAATCAAAAAATAAAGAGGTTTTCTGTATGCAACATGTTTACTAACACACATTCAAAGCCAAACAAAGCCCAAGAAAAAAATCACCTTTTCTACGGGTCTCACAAAGAATTAATGATAAAATATCACTCATATGGAAGTCAGTTTACAACAGATCATAGCTTAATCAATTCAAGTTAATTTTTACCCAAATATTCACAGATAGAAGTCTTCTATTATTTTCAACTACATGGGCCAAGTTTTTAGCTGTGCAAAGTTCTTTTCTCCCTGCCTCTCTCCAACACACATGCTCCGATTTCTAAAATAACAAACAACAACCATACTGGAAAAAACCCAAATGTGGAAAATTTCACTCTGAAGAAGGAAAGGCTTTGCAAACTTTACAGGTGACCCAACAAGATGTACAAATGGAAGTTTATATTAACTAAGCTATTAAGACCTCTCTGTGTGTGGTGAGAGTCCAGATGTACAGGAGGAAGGAATAAATCCCCACTAAGCCTCTGAATGTGCACAGCCGTACAGTTGAGTACACCTTTCTTTCAGAACTCAGCTGGGCACCAGCTTTTATCTTGAAACTCATGTTTGTCATCATTAGCTTAGCTAGCATGCTTGCAAATGTTTATTCAGCATTCAGTTTTCCCAGCCACAATTTTCAGTTCTGAGTTTCAAAAGACAGACACCTTCAGGAACAAACCTACCTAACACAACATTTGTGTGCTTATCTGCAAATGGGGACTTCTGGGACTGCAAACTGGCCTGCAGTGTTTTAAAGACTTTGATTCTTATTAAGCCTTCTTATCACGTCTAAAGCTGACCAGTGGAAAGATTTTGGTTCTGCAGTCATTGTCCTGGAACAGGTGGCTTCACCCACTGTGCAAGAAGCTGATCCACATACAGAGTTGAGGTACTTATTTACAGTTCTGTGCAGGAAGAGATGCTGGGTGGCAAATCCACATATGTGAGTGCAGATGTGTTACCTATTGCTTTAGTGAGAATCTGAATCACCACACGTGTTATGAAGGGAGTAAGCCCCTTTGAAATTTTATATGGTAGACTGTATCCAGTTGACGTTGTGGTGGTAAAAGGTGATTAAACACGTGAAAGGTAATGGTATGTTGAGAATGATCTATTATTCCTTTTACAGGTCAGTTTGTCCAAGACCCTGCTCAAGAGGGGTTAAGATTTTTTGCCAAAATGCATGAAATTTTGGCTTTCCTCTTAACATGGGTTGACACTTTGCCCTCAAGAGGATTTTGTGTGGAAACATATCATGGCTGCCCAGCTGGGGCACAGCACTGAATGCAGCTTGGATGGAGTCTGGGCACAGCTTGCAGTGCAAATCCTGTGGGACACAGTGCCACTCCCCTGCTGGGCTCAGTGCCTGCCAGCAGTCAGAGCAGTGGGACAGGCTTCAAAATTCATCTACCCAGGTGCTTCCCAGCTCCATTTTAGCTTTCATTGCCTGCCAGCCAGGCAGAAAACATGTTGTGACATCACGGAGCCCTGTGTGACAGCAGCCCATGATGTCACATTGCCAACACGAGCAAGCACATAGAGACTGGGCAGCCCGGAACACCACAGCCAGAACGGCAACCAACATGGCACGCCGAGGCAGCTCACGTGCCAAGATGTCACCCTTGCAAAGGACCAGAATGAGGCTCATCCTGGTGGTCTTCCTGACCATGGTGCTCCACAGGCTGTCTCTGTCATACATTGCCATGTGTACGGCCAAAGAACGGACCAGCAGCCTAGACCCTTGCAATCCCAAAGACTGGGTGAGGTTCAGGATGGGCATCATTCCAGAGGGTCCAAAGAAACCGCCTGTTGTCACCAGGAGCGTGACTGCTGAATGGACCAGCACCACCGGCCTTTGCAAATGCCAGGACCAGGTCAGGGAGAGGCTGGACATCGCTCCTGAGTGACTGAAGCAATCGCCCATTATCCCAGAGAGTGCAGCCTCCAGCCTGCCCTATCCTTTCTGCCAGTTCTGGAACCACCTTGCCCCTTGACATGAGCTGGTTGCTCTGTACAGCCTGGCAACCTGTGGGGCTGCTCAGCATGGCTTGTGTTGCCTTCTGCATTTGGAGAAATGTGAAGAAACCTCAGGGACAGGGAAGGTGATGGATGTCCTCATCTTCAGTACGGACAGACTGCTGGGAAAAGAGCACCTTGAGGTGGTCCAAATTGTTCTACAGGGTGGAGGCCAAAACCAGCCTGCACGCAGGGCCATGAGGCTTTTCCACCACCTCCACATCAAAGAGCTCTTCTAAACCAAGGAACCAAAGACAATGGACAAAACAACCTAGACCAGGTTACATGGAAAAAACAATGCCAACTCATTAAACTAGGGAAAGGGTAATTTTGGCAGAGGGAGATTATGACCATCGACTCACGGTGCACTGATTTGAGAACTCAAAAGAAGACGATGACTGTGCAAAAGGAACAAATGATTTAACCAAAAGAAGATTGAATAATAATGAATTAATTAATAATATGAACTATGAGTGGTAGCCAAGGAATATTAATGCCTTATTCCTGTCAAATGTTCTGTGGGACTGGCTAGACCAACTGGCAGCGCAGAGGTAAACCCATGTCAGCTGCTGAATTGTGGCAAGACATTGCCACAGGTAGAGAAGCTGGCTGTAAAAGTACACCATGTAAATGCCCACGTCCCCAAGAGTCAGGCTACTGAAGAACATTGCAACAATGAACAGGTGGCTCAGGCTGCCGAGATGAAAGCGTCTCAGACGGATCTGGACTGGCAACATAAAGGTGAATTAGTTTTGGCTTGGTGGGTCCATGATGGCTCAGGTCGTCAGGGAAGAGATGCAACATGATGGGCTCATGTTCAAGGGGTGGACTTAACCACAGACAGTATCTCCCAGGTCATCCATAACTATGAAACATGTGCTGCAATCAAGCAGGCCAAGCATAAAGCCCTTGTGATAAGGGGACAATGGCTGAAATACAAGTATGAGGAGGCCTGGCAGATCAATTACATCACACTCCCACAAACTCACCAAGCCAGGCACTACGTGCTGACAAGGGTGGACACAAGCACTGGATGGCTGGAGATGTACTCTGTGCCTCACTCCACTGCCCAGAACACCGTCCTGGGCATTGAAAAGCAAGTCCTGTGGTGACACAGAACCTGAGTCAGACAATGGAACTTATTTCAAAAATAGCCTCACAGACACCTGGGCCAGGGAGCATGAGACTGAATGGGTATCTCATATTCTCTATCCCTATCAGGCCGGTCTCCCTGTCTGCAGCTGGTTTTTGCTGTAAGGTGGGCACTGCTTATGCCATTGTGCCCATGGTTTTATTTGGGACCCCACCACCCTTGGCAAAAGCATGGACACCTCTGCTGTATTTAGGTCAGCTTCCATGAAGCCTTGTAGTACATCTGCTCCTGCTTTCAAGTTGCTGCTGCTGGTATGTAGGTATGTGGGACTGTCTCCACATGGGGTGGGAAAGACAGGCTCTGGATTAGGAGAGGTCTGTCCAGGCTGCTGGCTACCATCTGCCCAGGTATGACCCAGACTCAAACACCCACACTGTGCTTAGGAAAAGCCTCTAAGCCAGCACCTGCTTTTAAGATGAGAGGTAGCACACTTGGCTTTTTCTGCCCAGAGCACTACAGGTCTCCCAGTCATGCCCACCTCAGCATTAAACAGCATTTCTGAGGACACATCTCCAATTCATCCCAGGCATGACCTCAAATACTTTAGAAATGACAGTGCTTTTGGACAAATGGACAAGAAAATCATAGCTTCTCGTTGTTAACTTGCCAATTCTATCCAGTGTGGGACAGCAGCAACACAAAGGGAAATTGGCAGAAGATAAATTGGTGGGTTTTTCTTTGAGTGTCTTTTTGTGATCTCTATCATTTGCCCACTGGCTGGGTGCTTCACAGAGGCTCAGGAGCAGGTGGATGGGTATAAAGAAAACACCAAATTACAAATTTAAGAAGGGTCCTCTGTGCCTTACCAAGGTAGACTGCCATAACACTTGAAGGCACCTGCACTTGCCCTCCTGCAGCTGCTGAACAGACAGAAAATATGAATTTCTAGGTCTACCTTGCACCAGAAATCTTCTCACATGGCAAACAAAGAAACAAATAACACATATTTAAATTTTCAAACCCAAACAATAAGATTGTCCCATGCTATTGATTTGACAAATGATGGAGCAGAAACACAGGACTGAGAATTCAGGTATTGACAACTAAGCTATGGATGAACACCACTGGTGTTTAAAATGGCAAGGGCTGCTTTTGGCAGGGGCCATCCTCCTGCTGCCTGGGTGGTTCTCAAAGATAATTTCCTATGTCTAAGCTCGTGCTGTAATAATGAAGTGAGGCTCTGACTCTCCACAACAAAATCACAACACTCCCCTCCAAACTTGCCAAATGTCTTAAAGGCTTCAAAATCAGAAAGTTATAGGGAGTTCAAGATCAAGCTGGGCTTATTTTAATCAGCTTTGATAAAGATTTGTTATGTTTTTACACAAAAAAACCTTTTTAGAAGTCCAACATCACAACAAAAACACATCTTTCCAAATTGGCTAAGCAACTGTACTCCCCAAAAAATGCAGCCCTGAATGAAGGTCTTTCACATACCCTTCCTCCTTCAATTCCCTGGCTCTCACTTCCAGTATTCATCTGGATGTGTATGCCATTGGAGCTTCAGGATCCTCCATGTCCCCCCATGTCCCCTTGGCAGGTTTCAGTCCTGCACACAGAGCTGTGGACTCACCACAAAGCCATGGGTCTCTGTACAACCAAACATCTTGGGCTTTGGCTTTAATTTCTCCTATGACACCGAGACTGTTCTCCCAAACGCTTTTTCCTAAGTCATTATTCAGTCTTGAATCCTGCAGAATTGGTGCTGTGCTTGGCTGCTTGCTTCTTCCTTCTCTTTGTTGGCTTTCTGTTCACAGATGCTACTACACTAAAACAATACAGCAATGCTGCTTCCCATTCATGTGCTATCACTGACACAGAGTCTTTATTTTCTCTGTTATTCCTTTACTTTGTATTAATCTTCTTTACCTATCAGCCAGCCTACTCTCCTCAACTTTGTTCCCTCCAATAATTTCCATATTCCAGATATTTTCTCTTTCATCTCCAACACTTGGTGAAAGTTCTTCTCTATTATTTGATATGCCATCTCAAAAACCTTCTGTTGGTTAATGCTCTTTCTAACCTCTTATGCCTCATCTTTTTCTTGCAAATGTAGTACTTTGTTTTCCTGCAGGGTGGCTTTGTTTGTTTTAGTTACTCTCACCCAGCATTTTGGATCAAACAACTATATAATTTAAAATAAGATGTCCTGACAATGTGAAACAAACACCACTTGAAGAAGTGCTATCTTAAGATCACATGTAGACTAGTAACGTCTATTTGCATGGGTATTTCCCACTGTTTAGCCCTCAGAAACCTAAATACAGATGTGACATGACCAACTGCTGTTTCTCAGACTTGAGCTTCAGTTGTATCCACTCCTGGGTTTGGATGGATAAAGAAAAGAAAAAAAAAGCAAACCTTCTGATACTTGTAAAATGCAAATCCTAGCAGAACCCCCTAAGGGTAATTTTTTTAATCACTGTCCCAATCTTAAGGATTTCCTGGCCAGTTTTTATGTGCTGCATCATCCCCAGTCAGAAAGTATCCACACCATCTTACACCTTTCCCTGCAAATTACTGCAAGGAAGGCTGATAGGAATGGTTTTGTCAGGAGATAGAAATCTCCAGCAGTCTCGGATCTGGGAGACACTCACATCCCATGACTAATCTTTCCATAGGTCACAGGCCAGCTCACCCTTAGACTTATTTGCATTCAGACACTCTCCAGCAATATCCTGTTTTCTAATTTAGGAAGTACTGATGATTATACATGGGGTTTGGCTCATTGGAATTCCTTTCCTCTCCACTCTCCATTACACTGACAATTCATCTCCATGCATGTGTGAAGGCAGGATGAAAATTTTCCTCTCTCAAAAGAGAGAAAATGCCATTGTTTGCCCTGATGTCTGCTCCACAAATAACCATGAAAGAATGTGCTAGGGTTGAATTACCACCCCAGTCCTGGTTGCTCCTTCTTTAGATGTTTTTACTGCACCCTCACACTGAAGTGTGGTTTTCCCAAATCTCTAGCTCACCTTTTCCTCCTGTTTACAGGCCCTGTTGCTATTTCTTCCCTGAGGGGCTTCTTTGCTGCACTCTGACAGTCAGTCCCACCACTGCTCTTAGCTCCTTTACACACCCTTAATTTTAGATGCCCCAGCTTGCTTTGAGTTCAGTCAAATATTTTCATTTCCCTTTCCATACAGACAGTGTTTTTCCCTTTCCCTTCCAGATTAAATTCTCTCCCACACAGATGATTGTTTTTCCCTCTCCAAAGGTCATCCAGAAGGTGGTTTCATAACCAGTTCGACCAGTGATGGGCCTTATAGTGCTGTCCTGATTCTCTTGCTGATGAGATGTGGGACAGTAACGTGGAAAATGCACCAAGTGAAATGTGAAATGTGGGGTTTGATGGTCCCTGGGCTTTCCAGCAAAGTAAAACCCCGAGAGAGGATTGTTCCCAATCTAGCAAGCTGCTATCAGCCTGCATTGCCTGCAGCCCAGCCTGGCTCATCACGAAGCAGCGGAACAGCAGCCAGCGTCTGTCTGGTCAGCCTTACATATGAATGAAAGGAATGCAGCCTCCTTCCGCTGCCTTCCACCCCCCACCCGCTCCCCAGCCCATGGTTTCTTGTTTTCATGCCCTGCAGTAAATCCCTTTGATCCAGCAAGTGGACTTTGCACGTGCAGGCTGAGTGACCAGCCCACATCTGCCTCTCTGCCTGTGAACCCCACACTGGGAGCTCTTTGTCTGCCGGGCGCTCACACCCCTTTTACAGAGCCCACACTGGCAGACTGCTCTTGCATGACACACGAACAAACCACCAGCCAAAGGAAAATATCTTGCAATCATTTCAGACCCTCTGGCTCAGCCACTGACTAAGCCAAGTGGCTACTAGCCATTGGCACTGCTGGGTGCATTTGCAACCCACAGCATACTCGGTTCAGGCATGAAAGAAACAAGGCACCCATGGAGAAAAGGGCTCCTTGTCCCATGCCCTGAAGGCTGCATGGGAAAGGACACAGCCCTGACATTTATAATTCAGTCCCAAACATCCACAGCTACTCCTCTCTGTCCCACATTTTTACCAGAGGCAGGAGCTCCCTGTGGGGAACCCCACTGAAGAGGTCAGTGTGAACACATTAGATGTCTTGATTGTACCAGCTCTCATTTAAGGCCTCCAGTGGTCAGTGCATTTTTAGGGAACAGAGCATGCAAGCAGTATGAAGGAGTCTGAATGACTTTGTGCTCCAGACTCAAATAAGCTGTTTAGGTAAGCCTATCACACTCCTTCCCTCGATTTATTCAGGTTGCTGGCAGGATGTAAACGTTCACAGATATTTAGACAACTGGCTTTCCACAGATAAAATGAGACAGGTTTCCTGCTCCCAGGTTCTGCATCAAAGATGTGTTTTAACAAGGCTGCATTCAGTCCTCATCACAAAGGGTAACCATGCTTTCTACAAAGCTGTGAACAGCTAGGACATGGGTAGGGGCAGGGTGGCTTTACAGCTGTTAGGACAGGAGAGATCATCATTCCAATCTTGTATTCCTCTTGCTTTTTGCCTTCCTGCTTTCCTAACAACCCAAGCTATCTGCTCAGGACATGGTGAATGGAAACAGAAACACTCCTATAATTTGGGGCTGTTTAAACCACTGACGGTTTAACTGGCAAGATCAGAGGAGTAGCTGATCCCACCAGGTGAGGTGCTGGGAATGGGAGGTCTGGGCTCTGCAGCCAGGCAGCTGCAGTCTCATCATCTGATAAAGGTCTTCCCTAACTGCCAGCGAAGGCAGGCGTGCCTTTCTCACCACATCAAGCACTGCTGTGGACGTGGATGGGCAGGCTCAGCACGTCATGGCACCACGTACAATCCAAGGCTATTCAACAGAAAGATCACAGGGCCAGTGAGAAATGTTTCTCATTGTGGATTAATTGTAAAATGTAAGATTTCATATGGTAATGGTAGAGGGGAAAGGTTTTGGCCTCAGAAAATTCAACCAGGCCTAAGGCTGGGTTCAAAAGCATGCAAACTCTTACAAGATTTTGACACCAAAGGGTAAAGGTGCTGAGAGATTAGAAGTTTTTGTAAGTACTCCTCATGATTCCTTTTCCATATCCCCATTTGCATGACAACATGAGGAAAACTTCACTAGTTCACCCTTTCCACACTATTGTGTAATATCCCTGAATAACCTCAGGAATAGCTGTGTAAGACCCATCACTTCCAGCTTGAGAATGAACGTGGGGGTCATATCTGAACAGACAAGATCACTGGGTCAACAGCTCTCACACTCTTCATTTGCGCTTTCATGGAAGCTCCATCATCTGCTGGAAGGCCTTGGCTGGGATGTCCCACTGGCCAACCCCAGCAGGAAGAAGCCCTCACAGCAGCATTGGCGCTACAAGGAACCAACATTCTGATGACCATGTTGATACTGATTTTAAAATTATTGTACTACTTTCACTGGCGTTCAAATCACTGAATCACAGGTGAGGTCACTCCTGGCAAGGCAGCTATCCCCAGTAAAAGCACTAGAAAGCCCATATAAAAAGATCAATGCCTTTTATGTCTTACTATGATTTATACTTCAGACCATGTAACTTTTACAGTGCTGCCTAGTATGTGATGGATGCAGCTCTCTTAACAACCCACATATTTATCTGATTTACTGTGTTGGTCCAACGTGTTCTTTTCTACCTTGCAAGAACAACCTTGCTTCTAGGAATCTGCCTGCATGATAAGATCGTGAACTAAATGTGCAGTTATTGTAAGAGACCACACATTTTACAGTAAAATTGAGAAAACTGATTATAGCAATCCCTCTGGAAACAAGAATAATCACATGATAAGACAGTGCTAATGGGAATTTATCATCTCTCATCACATGTGAAGCTTAGAACAAAGCAGCAACGTGTGTGAACTGCATAGCTATTAATGCTAATGAATACCAGCTGAAGAGCTGGTGGGGACTATGAAGAAATGAGAGGAGGGAACCTGAACAGCCAGCCTAAGCCAATTTGGTATGCTTCAACCAGCTTACACACAGATATATATATATATATATCTATAACATTTGTAAATGTTACCCAAAATAACAGCCTCACATCTATCCATACATTTCCCTCTCTACCTACATTATTTCCTTCAAACTCCATGTCATTCTTTTATTTTTCTCACTATATTTTAGCACAGGAGAAGTCCAAGATCATGAGTATCTGAAGGGTATGTGCCTCTGCATGCCTACACATCTGCATATACACACGCTGCCTCATGCACAGATTATTCCTAAACCACATATTTAAGATCTGAAACACATTTCTCTTTCTCCCATACAAAAGGCACCAAAAACCTACCCACGCTATTTTCTATTTGAAGAATGTAACACTTGACTAAACTTTACATTTTTAAAGTTGTCTTGCGGAAGTGAGTGCCAAAAACCCAAAGTGACATGCACATAGCTTTAACATGAATGATACATCTACATCCCTTAGGTATCCTAAAATTACTCTGCATCGAGCCCCATAAGACATATGAAACCCCAACAGGTTAATGATAGATGGTGAACGCCTCTGTTCTACTGAATAATAAACATTCTATCTAACATTCAATTCTACTCAATAAAAAACATTTGCTGGACTATCATATTTTCCACTGCCCTGTTTTATAGACAGAAGCTTGGACTTTCAGAAGAGACTTTTTTTTTCTTTTCTAAATGAGAATAAAAAGAGATGGTTACGGGTAGGTGGCAGGACAAGATGAGAGAAGCACCCTGCATAAGTACCTGTATGAGTCCTCTGGTGAGCCTTTAAGTGGGAGCTCTTTGTATAAACTTTCCGGCACCCATTAAACTGACAGCGATGAACCCTCTTCTTGTTTTCTGGGGATGCTTCTGTCCCTGTACCTCCTTGCTCACCGTCACTTTGCCCACTTTTTATTGTCCCCGCAGTCGCTGTCGCTACACCCACTTTCACAGAGCTGAGTGAAGTTTTCTTGGCTACCAGTTTCAATGTCACTGTGCCATCCACTGCTGAGAGAGTCTGTGGGGTTTTTACGAGGTGGCGGCTGAGCTCCGGAGAGGAAGGGGGGGTTAATGAGGTTACTGCATTGAGCTGGGCCTGGTTGACGGCCGTGTAGCCTTCTGTGGAAGAGCTGGTGGACTGCGAGCTGAGGCACGTCTCAGACAGCAGTTTGTCACGGGAGAGGATAATGTCCATGTTGGCGCTTTTGTCACACGTACTCGTCTCCACTGGTAAAAGGATGGGGTCCAGCCGTCGTATATTGTCCTCTGCATCTGGGGCTGAGGAGGCATGAAGGAAGCAGTCCAAATCCTCACCAAAGGTCTCAGAGATCTTGCGCGGTTCAGTCTGAAGGTATCGCTCCAACTCCAGGCATGTCTGCAGAAGGGAAAGGGAGAGGGGAGGGAGAGAAATTACTGTTAGAGAGAGATTACAGCATAGCTGGCACCGAGGGCAGGAGAACATGGTCCAGAGGCGTTCCAGGACAGCACTCATCAACACCAACATCTTCTGGTGAGATAGTCACATGCTGGGAGACATGAGGATCTGGCACTTGTTTGAGGCTGCTCAGAGATAGTCTGGGAATACCCACATATGGTAGTGGGTATTATACTAGAAGTGAAGATACAACAACCAGAAAGTATCCACTACATTTTCATTCAAGTCTGTACATTGTTCCATGGGCACCAGGGCCTTCCCAACTTAAAGTATAATCTGTCACTTCCATATGAAACTATCCTAATAGACTCATCATTTAGCACGTACAAACAAAAAAGTCACCTCTCCAAATAGCTGCTTCCTCTTCCTTCACCAACATCAACTTTCTCTCCAAATTTAACTCACTGTAGTTGGCTGGGGCCTAATCTTCCTTAAACAACACAATTCTGAAGTGTGACATTTTAAGATAGGAGGTAGAAAAGCTTCCAGCGAGACCACAGCTTGTTTAAAGGGCCTGAGAGAAGGAAAGGTGACAGAAAAAAAATCCTATCTACTGTCAGTTTTAGAGGGAGTTTTGGCACATCTGATCAAATGGAGCTTCCTGTGTACAGGACACCAAACTTGCACACAAACACACACTCACCCCTTTATTAAAAAGTAGGTGAAGTTGCAGTCAAAGAGGCTGTCACACAAAAATGTGCTCCTGCACCTCCACAGCAGTGATCATCAGCACAAGGATGGGATGAACCTCCTCCATGAATGTGCCTTATTATGAAGTGTCCTGAGCTTGCCCCAATAAAGCCTTCAGCCAAAAAAGCACTGCCCCAGCGTCCTCCACAGGACGTTAAAAACTTTTATTGTTTATAGAGAACCATTTGCTGTAGTTTCAGGAGCTTTTAATGGAGTTTATTAGCACTGTTTTTCATTTCTTGCAGCTTGAAAAAATATCTGGTTTAATATCACCACTGTGATTTCACAGGGCATGGAGAAAGAGACGTTCTAACTAATACATTTTAGAAACCTCTAAAAACTACTCCTCAGAGAACACTTCTACCAATATTAAGAAAGGGGTTTTAGTCAAAATTTTTTTAATCTATGGGAGCTGGTGACCCAACTACATCTCAATCTGAAGAGTCCAGCATCTGATCAAGAAATAAAAGCTTCATATGACCAGAGGAGAGACAGAGACTTCTGCCTTCTGAGTACAAAGGTCCCATCAACAGGAATGTAAGGAGGCCCCACTGATGGCTCTCTAGGAACTGGCAGGTAATTTGAGATTATTACTTTCAAAGCTCCCACGAAACAGCACTGTTGGTTGCAGATACAATGTGGTGGGATGATTTTCAAGTTCACCACAAAATCTGCCACACTGTTGTTTATTTTTTAAATAATAGCTGATTATAGATCTGAGCTGTAGAGATGGACAAAAAGCAACAGAACAGAATATATGCAGGTGAGACACGCTATAGTTTAGCATGTATGTTATATTCAGAGGTATGAGACTGTCTGTACACAGGCCTGGGCGTGGGACACATCAATTGTACTTGCCTTAGCAACCTTTCCATTTTCTTTATAAGGTGCATTTCTGGGACTATGAGAAACAGCTTTAGCTGGGAGTCTGGTCTCTCCCCAGATAAATCCTAATGGGTTTTGGGAGAAGCTTTCCAACATGCCACATAGTCTTTCAGTAATAACCCCCACCACCAGGAGAGACAATGCTTTTGAGTTCTTCACATCATGTAATTTGGGCTTTCTGGTCCACTTAGCCTTCATCCAATGGGGCAGAAACAGGTTTAGGGGCCAAATAAATAAAAGGCTTCCAAAGGAAAGAGCAAGCATAATCACAAATTAGGGGTGGAAAGGGGGAGGGCAGCAGCAGGGAGAAGAGACAAGGACTCAAGGCCATTAAATCTGATGACAGTGACATGAAATTTCAATTGCTGTGGGATCAGAAAGCTGTATGCCAGCTCTGGGCTGCCCATGGAGGGGAGACAAGCAGGAGGTGCTGCTCCTTTAAGGCATCACTACCCCATGACAACAATAGTGGGCCTGACAGTTTTTCCAGCTTCACCATTAATTTTCCATAAAGAGCGGTTTCTCGATGAGCCTTTTCAGGCAGAGCCTGATGCTTCACAAACCTGTAATTATTCCTGGCTCCCCCCTCCCGCAGCCACTGCACCTGTGCCATTTCAAGACACCAGCTGGTCATGTCTTGCCTTCTGCCTCTGAAATCCAAAACCAGAGGATCAAGCC